>LPNX011151087.1:0-118542 GCA_001517045.1 Pseudotsuga menziesii
TTACCAATGCTATAAATTAGCACAATGATAGCATTTGACCGTTGATACATATGCTGTAGCATTTGATACATATGAGGTAGCATTTGACCGTTGATAAATCATGGTCGACACACAATGGAAAATCCAAGAGTTCAATTATTAAAAAAAATGGTTAGGGTTTTGTTGGGATTGGATTTTGTGTCTCAAGCGCTTGCCACATAGCTGAATAAGTGTACAATCTGCTACTGATACACAGTGATAACGAAATCACCAGTTAACTATACAATCTGCCAGTAATACACAATGAAATCGTTTTACATTTCAAACTGTATATGATTGTTACATAGATGCTATGTTTATTGCTATAGACCTCCAAGTCTGACTATAGCACTGCATAGGCGTGGATGATTCTGTGACTCCCCTAATCCCATTGATACCTATAGAAGAAGAATAAGCAGAAGATCTTGACAATGGCAAGACGTTGTTTGGTTCAGATCAAAGTATGCAACATTTGGGATCATTGGGTATGCACAAGCACAGTGATTGTGGAACATGTACACGTAGTTATTGTTTTCAAGAATGTGGACCGTGGAAAGGAAACAACATTTAGCTTTGTAGTTCTCGTTTTCTTTTTATATTCTTTGGAAATTGCTAACGTGGTTTTCTAAATCTTCACAGGGGATAAATCAAGTGGGGCATCTCATTCCGTAGAGAATGATTCTGGATCATCACTAAATTGCACTGGAATGCCATGTTACTGTGACAACTCGGCCACTGCAAGAGTTGAACAAAACAGACATACAACCACATCCCAATATAATACAACAATTCAACCTGATGTTGCTGCAGCAGCAGCTGCTGCTTTTGTGGCAATAATGAGATCTAATGAAGAGGGGAGTATGATTGATCAAGATTTGCTGATTAAAATATTGAGTAATCCACAAATAATTGAAACACTGATTTCTCAACACACCAAAAATAATAATACAAAAATGGAGTGCTCTCCTACTTGATTACCAGTTAACAATAAGCCTAATGGGAATGAATTTACACAGAGAACAGCACGATTTTAACCCTGGATGGGGTATTGACAGTCCGTCAATCCCACAAACAAACCAACAGACCCGCAGTTTAAGAACAGACAGTATTTTATGCCTCAAGAGTCAAAACTGAATCCGAGTTTTACGTGACAACACCCTATAGACTCATGCTCTACTCTGATTACAAGCAAAAGCATACAAAGTAAAACGTGTTGGAGACATATACATGAACATACTGAAAGCAGGAAAAAGTAATACGACCCAAAAAAACCGAGCTTTATTTTTAACAAAAAATCCATTTTGGAGGTGGAGTGGGGCTAATACCCCTGGACGTGGACGTGTTGCTTTGCGGATTTTCAAGTAAAGGATAAGAATCGAAGCTGAGCTAATTACAGTTCCCACTAATCTATCACTAGACCAAAACAAAGAACAACAGACAAGATGTAGAGCTCTACTTGCTAAAAACACAAAGCAGTATCTAATCAAAATATTTTGAAACCGTTTCAACGATTGACAAATATATCAACTGTGTATATGCCCTCCATATCTTTCTTGCATTGCAAACAGTGGTTTAACTATATTTGCAAATTCTCACCGCAAAGAACAGCATTTAACTATTTCTAAGAAAACCCTGTAACAAACATTGAAAACTATTCATTTATCAACCTGGCCATCAATCCCACAAACAAACCAACAGACCCGCAGTTTACAAATCTTGCTCTGCTCAACTGAGCGAACACAGCCGAAAAACAGCCTGAACCGTTGAAACCCTTAATCAGGCAAGGCAACGAAATGCAGGCATGAATTTCTAAGCTATTCAGGGGTTTCAAAATGAGGGGTTTCGAAATGAAATTGCGTACCTCTGTTTTTGTTTTTGTAGTTCTGTGGCTGTTTGAATGAAAATTCCTGTAACTTCTCTGTGCAAATGCACGCAACTTCTCTGTGCAAACCCATTTATGCAACAGGGAGGGGCGGTCGCCATGAGAAGATGTTCAACGACCTCCAAACCGAGAATAAATGCCAGATTAATGTTTTTTCTTTCAATCTTGTGCAGGTATGGGAAGAGGTACGATTCAGTCCGCGAAATCCTGCACAGAGATATGGGAAGAGATCCTGCACAGAGATATGGGAAGAGGTACAATCCAGTCCTCGAAGGTATGGGAAGAGGTCCATCTAATAAATGGGGTACGATTCAGCGCACAGAGGTATGGGAAGAGGTTCATCGGGTATGAGGAGAGATCGAACACGCCAGGCAACAGATCGTCCATATCAAACACGCGTCCACAGCAAACAGGCGTTGTAATCTCAAAGCTTTGAACAGTTCTCCGACTCATGAGGTCTGTAATCATCTCCTGTCTCCCCGGAGCTCGTAAATTTGCAAGTTTCAACGATCTTAAGAGGGATCCGGGTAGAATAACTCGTAACTATAGGATTCCTCTGTATTTTGTTCTGCAAGAGGAATTTTTCTGATTTCCTGATGTAAAAATGCTGGTAATGTTCGAATGTACCCTCCGGTGGGCAGAATAACTCGTAAAAATGCTTCGCTCCGGCGGTGTAAAGAGGTTCATCGGGTATGAGAAGAGGTCGAACATCTGTTTATCGAACACGCAAGAGATAGTCTACATCAAACACGCGTCCACATCCTTTATCGAACACGCAACAGATCGTCTACATGAAACACGCGCCACATCAAACACGCGTCGCAATCTCATTGGTTCCATAGACTAAAGTGAACAGTGGTTTTCCGAACTTCTTCGGAGAGAAACGCCTTACGGCGTAAATATGAAAATAAAATGGAGTCACCCATCGGGTTGCGCCATGTAACCATTGGACAAGAGAACTATGTTAATCATACTTCGGTCAAATAGGAGTACACGTTGCAAGGCGCACACTGTTGCAGCAAGATGAAGTGTGATGCTGCAAGACTGGCTTTGTTGTTGCAAGACCGACTATGCATCTGCAAGAACAATCTTAAAATGTTGCCAACCAGGTCATCGCGTTAGTCTGCATGAATTCCAACACTCCAATTTATTCAAGAGAAATAAAATGATTACATATGAACAATTTGAGATACCTGGGGATCATAGGTAGGAAAAAATATGCTAGGGGTAGGTTAATAATCGATCATTTTAATGATAGGATAGGGTTCTTTCATGTAACAAAAAGAGTAAAACTAGGAGCTTACACTCAATCCTACCAGGAGGAGGAGGAAGGGGTATACGAGTCCAAGTCTTTTTTTCTTTAATGAGTCTTACTTAGTTTTCATTGCTTTCTCTCATTCAGGCCTATCTTTGACTTGAGAATATGTATAGGGATCATCTATGGTCAAAACTTTAGTCACAAGAGAAAAGTCATATCTAGTTGTACGAGTACCAGAAGGAAGACCAAACTCAGAAATTACAAATTCAAAATTTTTCTAAGTCCAAACAAGAAGAGTAGTGATAGGACCCATACTAGTATCTTCAAAACATTTAGGTGGAGCACTTGAAAAAGAGGGTGATCTAGGATCAATAATAAGGACAAAAGTTGTGGAAGGAGTAACAAAGATAGGAGTAATAAAAGGAGAAGGCTAATTCAAGGTAACGTGAGGTTCAACAAATTCAAGAGGAGGAGAGAATTCATCAAAGTGATAATCTTGCTTAATAATGGCACCTTGGGTAGAGGGATCAAACAACCTATACGCTTTAAAATTCTCGCAATAACCAGTGAAAATATATTTCTGACACCTGGGTTCTATTTTTTTTTGTTTTTCACCCAAGAAATTGAAGGCAAGCCATCTACAATTTTAGACATCATTTGCATTTTCCCATAATTTAAGTGATCTAATCTTTCATGCCATGGTTTGCTCAGTTCATAAGTGTGAGAAACATAGGAATACAAAAGTTGATTTTTTCCTTGAATTAAAACCAATAAACTTATATAACCCAACATTATGATCAATAGCACCAAAAGAAAAAATTTTGAAGTTTTGTTTGATATCTTTTAACACATATTTATTAGGCTAAGCTTCAAGTTTATAACATTTGCGGCGTGCATAATAAATAGAAATCAAGTTGATGGAAATTCATTGAACATGAAACCCATGTTCCAAAGTACCATTAGGAACATTAAAATTACTAGATCCTAAAATTAAAAGATGATAGTATCATCACTTAGATATACTTTTTGTTGTGTGTGTGTTTTTATTGTCTGTTGCTGCTGCAATTGCTTCCCCAAATTTTTTATATTTTAGGGCCCCTCCTTATATTTTTGATTGAAATCTTAGACTGGTTTTCGAGCTCTAAAGAGTCCATCCTAAACACTTCATTTTTTCCAAAAAGTTGAGCAAAGAAGTTTTGGCCAAGTTAAACTCAAGATTTTTCTCCGACATATTGGAGCAACTTGACCATTTTCTTCGACGAATCAGAGGAACTCAGCCAGTCTCTCTGACACGGTCGACTTAGACAAAAGAAGTTTTGGAAAAACACCATTTCGGCATAACTCAATGAAACTCGCCAACACTGTCGAGCGCATCTCACGAGGCACCTCCAAAACGATCGAAGAGATCAGTGAAAGGTGTCGATATTAAAAGTTGCCGAGATTTTCATAGAAACTCAATGTTTTTAGCCGATATGGTCACAATCAAAGCAAATCGACCAATAGACGGAACAACGATAAATCCAATCGGAAGAAACTCATGAGTTTCCGCATATGCGGTCGGAGGTGCGTGGGAATCTTATCGGATGCAAATTTTCAGGCCAACTTGGCGTTTCACACTGAAATGATTGGAGGAGACTCATGGGTGTTCTCCGAAGCATTCAACTGTCTTGATAAAGAAGCACAATCTTTTGAACTCGTCGAAACAGTCACAAGTCCTGTGATCGGAGATTTTGGGGTAAAGATGTCGATACTATCGACATGACATAAAAAATATCGCCAGCACTGTCAGAATAATTCAAACGTTTTCACTGATACTGTCGGCATCACAATCTCTTCCACTGCGATCAAAAGTCTTCACGCCAAACGATGTTTCACCAATCACCGCATTAAATCACCAAAAACTGTATTAAATAATCCAGCGACCGCGCCAATGCAATTTTTTTCTTTGTTTCTTGCAATACCATTATTTATGTGTTTTTCTACAATGATGCATGATATTAATATCTTTGGTTATTTAAATAAAAAAAGGTGGTATTACTAATTCACTTCTCATTTTGCATTTATGTATCACAGGTGCATTTTTCACCAAGTCAGATTATCCCATTAAGAAGAACATGAAACAAACACAGAAACAAGGGATTTTTAAAATTCCTAAGAAGTGTCACGCATGGAGACGCAACTGTCAATACATGAAGTGACCTTGTAAGTACTGGAGATAATGAAATACAAAGCCATTGCTGAGGAGGCTAGCGCGTGGGAAACATTTGTCTCCAGCATGGTAGGGCCCACCTAAATTTCGTCTCTTATAGAACCGTTTGTATTTTCCCATGTAAAGCACTAAAAGAAAAATTTTGGGATTTTATAGGGTTACGGTAGGTCAAAGGTCACAAAATGACAAATTCAAATTGTAATAAATAGGGGTAGAAAGTACAATAGAAGGAGTTTGGGATGGCATAAGAGAGGTTGGACAATTTGGTAAAAGAACTAATTCTTTGTTAATAAGAAATATCGATTTGTTGGAACAAAGGCCTGCACATAAATTTGCCTGGAATGTGTGGAATGCATCATGTGGAATTGCTTCTTCTTTCTTCAGTACATTTACAGTGAGATTGTTTTAACTTCTTGGAATCAATTCGTTGGTTATGAATGGATTCACTTTCTATGTAAATGTATGTGTAATGAATGAGTAATAAATGGTTTCATTATATCAGAGATATCTTTGATATTATTTCTACTGTGAATGTGAATATTATATTGAAACAACTACCTATGAAATTAGTATGAGCTGTTATAGTATATTACTCTAATTCTGAATTTTCTCCCTATGGGGATAGGATAAATTAGAATAGGATAGATTAGCGTAGTCTTAGATTTAGAAGAATAATTGAGAAGGAATGAACGATAATATGAGAGGTAAGAACCCGAGCATCACTTGTGAGGTTTCTGCTTATCAATTATATGCATTTAGGCACTTGCATCTCTACTTTAAAAATAAAATTACATAAACGACGGACTGGGTCGTAATCGGTAAATATTTAAACAATTTAATCTACGGTAGCCAGACCATTAATTGAACGGATTCTCCACACCAAATGGTGGAGGATCTAATTGGGATTGTTTATTGGGGAGAATCCCTACTATTGGTACCTGGGAATTTTTTCAGGCAAGGACATATTTCCTAGAATATAGTGGTTGATCTGGACAGTATCCCAAGACATACTCTAGAACCAGAAGTGAAACAAACGGCTAATAAGAATACTTTTATGTTAACTAGACCCAAGGAAGAACATTTAAATTAATTGGAAAATGTGGTCAAAATGGTGCATAAATTATCAAACAAGATAGTAGATATGGAGAAAGAGAAGGGAGCTATTTCATCAAGAAATCCATTCAAGCCCTACTCCAAAGAAAGAGAAGAAAGCAAACATCCCCAACCACCTCTACTAAATTCTGTTGTTCTAAATTTTAATGAAATTGGCATGGATCATTTCTGTACATTTCATCAAGAATACCACTCAGAAAGAAGCTTCCCACAATAGATAAATTCAATGTCTTTGGTGGTGAATAAATTATTAGACGCCCAATTAATAGATCCTGAAGAAGAAGAAGGCCAAACAAATGAGCCAGAAGAAACAAATGAAGAAACCACAATGGTATTATGGGATTGGGAAGCCACAATGGGATTGAGCAAGGATGAGCAGGCTGAGGAAATTCAAGTGTCATCAGTAAACATTACAACTAGGAGTAAAGGACCGGTAGTGGATCAAAGTTTAGTGTTTCCCAAGATAAGAAGAGCAAAGGAAACCATGAAGAAAATTATCAGTACCACTCAAACACAACATAAGGTGAATCCGGTAAACATAAAATAAACAATCCCAGTGATAACTAAAAATGTGAAAACCGTGATGAACAAACTAGAAATTATTAAGAAAAACATGGAGGAATTTAATATGGGATACAACATTGTAGAATATATTAAGAAAACTAAAGCGAATATTTCATTGTTTGAATTATGCAACCTTCCTCATCAAAGAAAGAAATTATTAGAAGCATTTGACCCTCAGCCCAGTAGTACCTTAGAGGATGAATCAGACACTGAGATAAACAAAGCAAGCATTGGTGGTAAATAAAAATCTCAGACTTTGCATTTCCTATTAACGTTTGAAATTTTTAACCACAATGTGCATAATTGTTTGGTATATTCTGGAGCCTTGCCTAATGTTCTACCACTTTCTATTTGTAAAAATATTAATGGTCAACTGACACCATCCCCTTCAAAGATTATTCAACTAGCTAGGTCTGTTGTTAAGGTCATAGGGGAGATGAAATATGTGCTAATAATTAAGTCTATATATCTGAGAGTTTTCCAATTCATAGATATAATGGTAGTGGATATACTTGAAGCTTATTGTTTGATATTGAGCAGGGACTGGTCTATGAAACTCAATGGATATTTTTTGATTGATTGGTCTCACACGTGGCTTCTTTACTAGAATAGTCAAAATCAAATTAAGATACTGAGGGAACCCCATATGAAACAGAATATGATCACTCAGTTGGAAGGAAAAAATGAACCGGTCAATTTCTCATCTTTAGTTTTGGGCAATTACTTTTTAGAGCTTGAACCAGGGAATTATCAAGCCGATGAAATCAGTCAAGAATTAGACATACAATCTGATCTCCTTCGATTTTCATGGACTGATGATATTGATTGTAATATAGTAAACTTAGTTACTAATGTAGGAGATGCTACTAACCCGATAGATTTAGAAGATAGATTTTGGATTTTGTATTTCGATGGTTCTAAAACACAAGAGGGATCAAGGGCATGTTGTGTCCTTGTTGATCCTGAAAGAAACAAACATTACCTCTCTTGTAGGATAGAGTTCGAATGTACAAATAACACTACAAAATATCTAGTTCAAGGTCTGAAGAAACCTATTGAGTTAAATGTAAAAATTTTGAAAGTTTTTGGTGACTTTGGACAAAATCCATTTCAGCAACAACTTAGAAAAATGCACCCTAAGCTGGAGCCTTTGATCCAAAAGGATCTGAATAAGCTTGGCCTTTTAGACTTCAAGATTTACAAGGACAAGAAGAAAGTCTTTCTTTAAATGATCTCGTTCTCCAACATTACTTCACTTAGGTTGTAGGAGCACTTTGTACATCAATAAAACTTTTCTTTTCTTAATTTTTCTTTAGTTAGTTTTCCTTTTTTTGATTTACTTTGATTCGTATTTTTCTTGTTATTTGCTTATAATAAACCATCTCAATATTGGACGCTTGGAAATATAGGAATCTGAATAATCTCTTAAGTCTTTGAAAGCTAATAATTGCTTACAGGAAAACATCTGTGGTAAAATTTGATCAAAATTGGCATTCTTTAATTATTGATAGACTATAGAAACGAAAGCTAATTTCAAGTCCACATTGAACTCATTTTAAATCCTATAAAATAATTAAGTCTCATGAAATATACAGTACTATCTTGGGGCTTCGTCCATTCTAACACTAATATCTGTCTTAGGAAGCTTACCATGATATACCCATGGAAAGGAAGCAGGTCTAACGGATGTATGGAATTAAAAATGATCCCATGCTACAAATTAAAAGCCAATAGGCTTATACTAAAGAGTCAAAATTCCAAGACAAACAGTTTACATCAAAGAAACAATGCTGAAGGAATAAACCTTTAGATCGAAAGGGTTGCTTAAACAACGAAAATCAGAGAGGTTCTTAATCGTCTGTGATCTTGAAGCACATTTATCACTCACACAAAAGGAAATTATGGATGGAAGAAACCATACCAAATTCTCAAAGTGGAAGAAGCAATCAAGGAAGACTCAGAAGACCAATGTGGTTCAAAAGAAAGCCTAAAAAAGAATGCTAATAGCATGGGAATGAGGAACAAACGAATGCATCCATTTAACCTTGTTACAATCCTGTGGAGTCATATCTAGTGGCAACCAAAAGACAGAGGCAAAATGAATTTCATATTTTGGCCCTAAGAGAGTTATCAAGACTCCTAATCCTGGTTACCCTCCTCCCAAACGATGACAATCAATGTGATACACAAAAAATGACATCCCTCGATAAGTCTAGTCTTTTAAATGATCTCGAAGAATGCATTGAAGAAATTGATGTATATCCATAATATAGTACCATGTAGCAGTCTTGTTTTCCAAAGAAAGTTTTTTCAGAGATCTGTGTTCGCCAGCTAGTCGCCAATTGTTACTGCTGCAACTGCTTCCCCAAATTTTTTATATTTTAGGGCCCCTCATATTTTTTATTGAAATCTTACTTAGACTAGTTTTCTAGCTCTAGAGAGTCCATCCTAAACACCTAGTTTTTTCCCAAAAGTTCAACATAGAAGTTTTCGTTAAGTTAAACTCACAATTTTTCACTGACGTATCGGAGCAAGTTGACCAGTTTCTCCGACGAATCAGAGGAACTCATCCAGTCTCTCCGACACGGTCGACTTGGACAAAATAAGTTTTGGAAAAACGTCATTTTGGCATAACTCAATGAAACTCGTCGACACTGTCAGGGGCATATCACGAGGCACCTCCAAAACGATCGGAGATCGGTGAATGGTGTTGGTATTAAAAGTTGTCGAGATTTTCGGAGCAACTCAAATTTTTCAGCCTATACAGTTGCAGCCAAAGCAAATTGGTCAATAGACGGAATGACGATTAATCCAATCGAAATAAACTCATGAGTTTCCGTCGATGCGGTCGGAGGTGCATGGGATTCTTATCAGATGCAAAGTTTCGGGCCAACTTGGAGTTTCACGCTGAAACGACTGAAGGGGAGTCGTGAGTTTTCTATGAAGCATTCTACAGTCTAAATAAAGAAACGCAATATTTATAACTTGGCGAAACATTCGCAAGTCTCATGATCGAATATTTTTGGGTAAAGATGTCGATACTATCGTCATGACATAAAAAATATCGCTGAGACTGTCGGAATAATTCAAACGTTTTCACCGATACTATCGGCATCACAATATATTCCACTGCAACCAAAAGTATTCGTGCCAAATGATTTTTCACCAACCACCGCATTAAATCACCCAAAAACCATATTAAATAATCCAACGACCACACTAATGGAATTTGTTTTGTGCGTTTTTTGCAATACCATTATTTATGTGTTTTTCTACAATGATGCATGGTATTAATCTCTTTGGTTATTAAAAAAAACATGGTATTTCTAATTTAATTCTCATTTTGCATTTATGTATCACAGGTGTATTTTTCACCAAGTCAGATTAGCCCATTAAGAAGAATGTGAAACATACATAGAAACAAGGGATTTTTAAAATGACTAAGAAGTGGCACACATGGAAACGGAGTTGTCAATACATGAAGTGACCTTGCAAGTACTGGAGCCAATTAAATACAAAGCCATTGCTAAGGAGGTTAGCACGTGGGAAACATTTGTTTCCAGCATGGTAGGGCCCACCTAAATTTTATATCTTATAGAATAGTTTCTATTTTCCATGTAAAGCACTAAAAGCCAAATTTTGGGAATTTATAGGGTTAGGGTAGGTCAAAGGTCACAAAATGACAAATTCATATTGCAATAAATAGGGGTAGAAAGTACAATATAAGGACTTTGGACTGGTATAAGAGAGGATTTTCTCTTTGGTAAAAGAACTAATTCTTTGCTAATAAGAAATATCGATTTGCAGGAACAAAGGCCTACACAAAAATTTGCTTGGAATGTGTGGAATGCATCAAGTGGAATTGCTTCTTCTTGCTTCCGTACATTATACAGTGAGATTGTTCTAACTTCTTGGAATTAATTCTTTGGTTATGAGTGGATTCACTTTATATTTAAATGTCTATGTAATGAATGAGTAATAAATGGTTTCATTTTATCATAGCTATATTTGATATTATTTCTACTATGAATGTGAATATTATATTGAAGAAACTACCTGTGAAATTAGTATCATGAGCAGTTACAATATATTACTCTAATTCTAAATTTTCTCCCTACGGGGATAGGATAAATTAGAATAGGATAGATTAGGTTGGTTTTATATTTAGAAGAATAATTGAGAAGGCAGAAACGGTAAGATGACAGGTAAGAACCTGCACATCACTTGTGAGGTTTCTGATTATCAATTATATGAATTTAGGCACTTGCATCTCATCTTTAAAAATAAAATTACATAAACGGTGGACCGGGCCATAACCGGTAAAGATTTAAACAACTTAATCTATGGTAGCCGGACCGTTAACCGGACAGAGTCCCCACACCAAACGGTGGGCGATCTAATTTGGATTGTTTATCAGAGAGAATCCCTACTGTCGGTACCTAGGACTTTTTCCAGGCATCAACAATGCCACAAGAATTAAACAAAGAATCTAAACCAATCATGTGATTAGAAGCACTAGAATCCATTATCCATCCACATTAGAAGAATAATTACTTGTTTGAACAGAATAAACACACAGGGATATCGATTTCTCTTTAGAAGACATTTTCTTTTCTTTTGCAACTTCACGTCTGCATTTAAAGCAAATCTTTTAAGGACGGTTTTTTTCCCACAATACTTACAAGGATTAAACACTTTATTTTAATAAACATCATGTTAGAAACATTATAATCATCATCAATAGAACTTGATACTTAATTATGCGGTTTAGAATATTTAAAATTCTTATTACGATTCATTTTACTATGTGCAAATAGAGATTTATTATTAGACAATGGACCACTAGAAATTAATATATCTTGCCCATTTATCAAACCTTTAAAAAAACCATCAAAAGAGGTGTGTGAGTAACTTTTGACATTTCAATGCCCCCATTCCTAGTTTGGATGAACATATCAAAGCGCGAAGGTGATTTTTTCTCAACAAGAATAGTTATAACATTGTCATTCCTATTGTAATATTTACCACAATTATTTAATTTTTCATTATAAAGTTTAATTTTAGTAAGAAATGACTTTATTCTATCAAAATATTTAGGTTCTAACACATGGATTTTATATTCAAGATAGTAAGTAGAAATATCATCACTTTTATCAAATAAAGAAGCTATATTTTTCCATACCTCAAAAGGTTTGTCCTCATCCTCAATGTGTAGCTGTAAGCTATTTGAAATAATTTTCCAATAAATCCTCTTGCTTGACCACATCTCTCCTCCCATATTGCCAAATATTTTGCATTGGTTGGTTTGGTGATATCACTTTTAATTAACCTCCGTAAGTTCTTTCTTTTAAGCACATCAATCATCTTTATCTTTCAAGAGAGATAGTTAGATCCAACTAATGCAAGAATAGAAACAACTTCTAAATTCACGGTGATAAAATACTAAACCCAAAAATGCAAAAAAATTGAATCGTCGCAAAAAAATTCAAATATGTAGAATAAATCCCAGATAATGAAAACTACCACTTGGGTATTATATGTTGGGTCATAAAATTACAAGATATGAAGTGCTCAAATAAAAACAGGATACAATGTTGCTTAAAAACAAAAAATCTAATATTTTACTAAAGAAGGTAGAGATAGCAATCTACTCTGATACCATGTTAGAATATTGAGAATATGATAAAAGCATACACCAATACAAAACATACATACTATGGACTATTCTAGCAGTCTATATAACCAAACAACAAAGAAAATGAATAAAAAAAGATATAAGAGAATAGAAAAGAAAACACCATATATACATGGTAAAACCCAAAAGGGGAAACATCCAACAGAAGGGAAAAATATTCTTATTCCTCAAAATATCACCAACATTACAATTTGAGATCCACTTCACATATGGTATCCCATAATATTACATAGATTATCACAAAGAGACAATGCTTCTCAACTTCATACCCAAAGTCTCATCCTCACCTCTATTATATAATCAACAGGTATGGAAGAATAACATCCCACAATATGTGGGATAAATGATTTTCCACCTTTTTTATATAATGAATGGTAAACATAGTATTTTTCTCCATTATAAATGTAGGACAACTCAATATCATAATATTAAGAGTTATTTATTTATTTGTTTTGGTTTACAATGTTATTATGACATCTTACGACATCAATTAGACATCATTAGACATAATTACTAAAATTACACATTCCAACAATATACCTCAATGCCCTCCTTTTAACAAATCTTTTCTCATCAACTCCATCTCAGTGTTATCAATTACTACTGATCAATTAAATGTAACAAGTGTTCAACACCAATGAATTTATTCACACTTTCTAGAATGCATTAGGTACTTTGGTTCCCATTATCATTATCCGATGGTTTCATCCCTAAAGTCTACACTAGAGTGCAATAGTTCAGATCTAGGGCACCTAATTTGCGGTATTGGTTTATATTTGAATGTATATCAAGTGGGTCACATAGGATAGGTATCTTAGATGGAATATAAACCATATATTAAATTAAATAAGAAACACTTGATAGTTTCATAGGTATACACTTTGAAAACTAGACACTTAATGAACACCATGAAAAAGAAGAAATAGATGAGAGGTATGAACACATAATTTTACAATATGTCCATCTTACGTATTCATAAGGAAGAAATTCAGACACAAAATAATATTTCAAAGAAGAATATAGTATTTGAATATAAATTATACGCCACATGAAATTCACAATAAAGTATTTATTGCAATTAGATATAAAACATGTATGACAATCAATGCAGTGAAAAAATCATCTTTGTATTCAAAATAAGAAGAAGTATATGAAATGCAATAGGAGGATGGTCTAACTATCAAAGTGATTAATCTTTGAGCATGAAAAGTAGCAGATATTGTAGCTTGATAAATACAATTTTAAGTTTTAAATCATCCCTCTACCTTCTAACCACTCAAACCCCCAAAAATCTTTTATTTTGTCTTTATATAGATACAAAATAGTTCTAGAACAATGGATATGAGATACCACAATAGTGGATTGAAGTTTATCTCGAACTGACCTGTCTATTTACATTAATACAATCGATATTTTATGATTGGAAACATAAAATCTATTATAGTTATCAGATCCACAAATATAGGGTGATATTGATGAACTTTACTCTTAATATTTGTGTTGGAACATATTTCTCATCTATACCTTGGTTAATAATCTTTGCATAAGGTTCCAATTGTTTAGTGTAAGTTGTTCCATGTGAAAATGGTTCTAGTTTCTAGTCTAGTGTCTTGGATCCTAGTTTGTTCACATTTAACCCACTTGGACTAGTGGTTATTCCATAAAATAATGTTTGTATACTTACCCACTCCTTTCCTTATTCTTTGGAGTCAATTTTCCTCTCTATGCTATAGTTATGGGGTAGTTATTGCATTTCCCTATTTTAAGGAGACTAGGTGCACACTCTTGAGGTTTTGGTTAATTTTCTCATTAATGGTCCAAAACCAAGCCACTAAACCACCTCTAGTTCCCTCATGATGGTTCCTTTCACACTTATTGACTATCCTAACCACTTCATGGTCCATATAGGTTCATTTCACCTCATTGTGGCCACTACTTGAAGTTACACTTGGCACAATGTCATAGATTGGGGAATTAGTAAATATAATCCAACATTAATGTGAGATACTCAAATCACCACTACGCCTCTCAATTTTGTCTCTTGAGAGAATCTATATATTTTACTCATGTTAATGAATAATATAAGAGTGGAAAACTTCCCACTAGAGTGATTTTCCTCTAGTGTTCTATCCAATATTTCTTCTCTATTCTTGTTATCTCTTTGTGAAAATAATTCTAGGTGAGATTGTTTTTGCTATCTAGATATAGGTTGGAATTTCATGTGACTACACACATTTTGTTGTGATGTTGTGCATTCCAAAATCTTACATGGTATCAGAGCTAGTCTGATGTAAAACAATTTCCATTGTTGCTTCCAGTTATTACCTTTGGTCACTTGGTTTTTCCTTTTGGCCTTTCTCAAGCATGATGTCGAAGTGAGGAATTTCAAAGTGTGTTGTTTGTAGGTACATGAAGAAATTGTAGAAGATTCAAAAAATGATCTGATTCAACTTTCTTCCTCTATGGCCTCCTCTGTTTTTCATAAAGATAACATACAAGTTGTTTCCATCAATATTGTAGAAGAGAATAATCTCCATCTCTCATCATTGTTCTTCCATAATTCTTTTATTGACTCTCCCAGTGTGCGAAATATTGATCCCTTGGATGTTTTGGAAGGAGGATTAAACTTGGATATGTTGCATTCTCTATCATTGGATCCATGTTTCTTATGTATTCCTAAATGATTTCTAGCACTGATTTTCATAGCTTCACAAAGATGGAGAAGCCTTAACAATCACAATGGCACATTTGGGACTCTTGTTCTACCTTTTTGGAGCTGATTACAACCTTCTTTCAAATTTGATGCTTCAATAGCCTTATGATTCGCTTGAGGTCACTTATTCTCAAGAAATTCAAGTCTCTTTTGGACATGGCACCCTAGTTGGTTCAAAGTTCAAGTCTGAAGAGCAACCTTCACCCTACTAACAATGTTACTCAGTTTCTCTACATGGTTCCATATTCCATCATGCAGTTGTACATGTACATGATTAGGTTGAGTACATTTCACCTTTTCCCAAGAAGAATATTCCTCTAGACATATTCATTTATTTTAGAGTGTATACATATTTCGGTTTCTCTTTCATGTCGATTTTTAGGGAGCATTTTCCCCATGCATTTTTTCCTCTTTCCTCGGTTAATATGGATCAATAATGCAAAGAGTGACCATAAGACTTGTATATTGGTCCCTCAATAATTGCTCATAAACATTTTGGATTAATGGGGGGTGTTGGAACATATTTCCCATTTATACCTTGGTTAATAATATTTGCATAAGGTTCCAAGTGTTTAGTGTAAGTTGTTCCATGTGAAAATGGTTCTAGTTCCTAGTCTAGTGTCTTGGATTTAGTTTGTCCACATTTGACCCACTTAGACTAGTGGTTATGCCATAAAATATTGTTTGTCCATTTACCCACTCCTTTGCTTATTCTATGGAGCCAATGCACCCCTCTATGCTACATTTATGAGGTAGTTATTGCATTTCCCTATTTTAAGGAGAATGGGTGTGCCCTCTTGAGGATTTGGTTAATTTTCTCATTAATGGTCCAAAACCAGGACACTAAACCACATCTAGCACCCTCATGATGGTTCCTTTCACACTTGTCTACTAGCCTAACCACTTCATCTTACATCTAGATTCATTTCACTTCATTATGGCCACTACTTGGAGTTACACTTGGCACATTGTCATAGATTGGGAGAATTAGTCAAGATAAGCCAACATTAATTATGTGAGCTACTCAAATCACCACTAAGCCTCTTGATTTTGTCTCTTGAGAGAATCTATATATTTTTCTCATGTTAATGAATAATATAATAGTGGAAAACCTCCATTGAATCGAGTGATTTTCCTCTAGTGTTCTATCCAATATTTCTTCTCTATTCTTGCCATCTCTTTGTGCTAATAATTCTAAGTGAGATTTTTTTTGCTATCTAGATCTAGGTTGGAATGTTACATGACTTAGAAAAATTTGTTGTGATGTTGTGCATTCCAAAATCTTACAATTTGAATCAATATTTGGCATATAATTGGTCTTTATAATTATCATAGAATGTTCTAAGGGGGTTATTCGAGGATTACCCATCCCATGAAGTTTTTGGAAACTCAAAATATTCAAAACTGTAGCAATTTTTTATTGTTACATAACATTCGATAGAAAATTGGAAAGTTTTAGGATTAAAGGCACTACCGAAAGTTGAAAATTTCAATAGATTGGACTGTGGCAAAAACTTATACCTTAAACATAGTTCTAGGAGCACCTGCAAGTCTGACATGATCCAATATGATACATGCACACTTCCAAGTATCAAAATTTGCAGCATTTGGTTAAATCACCTTAGCATACTCTGTAAGCAGGAATATTTCACCTTCTACTGACAGAAGTTGTTCCTCTGGTCTGAATGGTTCAGATCTAGAACAAATGAGTGAACGACAAAGGATGAAGACCCTCCCTAGATCTTGTAGATACCTGGAATGGTGCTTCGATAGTGAACCTATGTACCTAGAATAAGATCAAACACGCAAACACATCAAAGCTACCAGAACATAATCTATTTATCCATGTTAGTGACTAAGGAATCCAACAACATTTACATGCGAAATCAAAACAACAGTAATGTGGGACGGAAATCATCTTTGCATTAAGATGAATGGAGAAGTTTACAACCAATTAAGCCTTAGTGTTGACGTACATCTACATGAAACCAACACTTCATCCCCATAAGCTCCAACTTTGCTCTCTATGCTCCCAAATGGCTTGGGCCAAGTGGTCAATCCAACAGCATAACAATAACTCTAAAGTTCTCTACCTCAACCATGGACATGAGCTTGTATTTATAAGGCTCAATGAATAGAAATAATTGAAAGATTTGTGGATGAGGTGGCCTCTAAGATCCTATGATGGGGGATCTCAAGCTCAACTGACCCGCAATGATAGGGATAAGGGAGGACACGAGGCTCATGATATAGAAGCCTAGAGAAACTTCTATTTTTCCCATTTTACCCAGGGTACCGCTTTTTGCCTCTTATGACAGAGCGGTTCAGGATAAAAACACTTATGGACCAAAGGCTATAAGTGGTGGCACCACTTATGGTAAACAAGATATAGGTGGTGCGAGCAAGGTATCGCTCATGGTTAACAAGGAAAGTGCGATGCTGAGTATTTTCATGAAAGATTGACAAACAACATTGGTTTTCTCTCCAAGTGTTGGGATTAAGGAAAAATATGTAAGTCAAGGATCTTATCACATGGTGGTGACAGGATTTTGGTATAACATACTCTCATTAGGACTTCATTTCTAAAGTCTAAAAAAACGCTCTTTGTTAAACCTGAGACACCACTTAGGCTAGAATATATAATATCTTCATTCCTCGATTCCTGTGCTTTTCTTGAAACCATTTCACTATTTTACATATTCCTTGGTTGAATAATTTATTTTTATCTTTTGCCAATTTATGAGCTAGATCACGCACTTTATTATTATTTTCTACAAGTCTTCTCATTAACCTTTCAAATTTGGAATTCTCACTCTATAATTTTCATTTTCTTGCTTCAAATGCTTAATCACCTCCTCGGAGTTCTTGAGATTATTTTGGAAATTATTTATTGTCTTGGAATTTTTGTCCTTTGGTTGATGTATTAGGGAAAGTTAATGCATCTCTATCTTTGTGTTGGGTTCATCCTTCCTAGACTCCGAGTCTTCACTATATAAATATGGAAAGTTTAGTATATTCTTCTTTTTTTATTCAATATGGCAGGGTGAACTATGAACAACCTTCTCCATTTATTGCTCTTACTTTGAATAAGTATGACTGTGAGGACCAGTTTCTAGAAAATATGGAAATTCATGAAGTTATATTTCAATGGTTGTCAAGATATTAGCAACGTTTTTCTCCTTTTCAACATATTGATCAATCTTCTCATCATAAATCAACTTGGAAGATTCTAGTTCTTTTGGCTCCTTAGGTTTTTTAGATACCTCTGGCCCAGGTATCACTTTCAATTTCTTTATCCTGAGACTTCTCCTCTATTCAATATATTTAGGGACTATTTTTATAGCTTTGACTCTTTTAATTTCCCTTATTTCTTTATTGGAGAACCTTCAATGTCAATGACTATGTTTTTCTTTAATGAGGGATCAAAAATAGATTTTGTGTTGAGTCTAAAGTTATTGGTTGGCCTTGTGTGTGGATTTCTTGGTGCATATACTTGAGGTAATTTTTGTTTTCTTTTCGACTTTCCTTATGTCTTTTCTTTCCAGGATTACTGCTATAAGGTTCATATGCTTCTACGTCAACAAATTTATATTCCAATCTGATTTTTATAAATGTTGACTCAAGAGATTCTATTTCCCTTTTCTTTTTATACTATAAGCATGTATAACACCAGAATATGTTTTCTTATTTTTAGGAGTAAATACTAACTTTCTCTTTGAGGTACCCTCTCCATCAAATTCAATCTTCCTTTTACTTGTTCTGGTTACTCTAGTAACAACTTTAGTTTCCTTTTGTGCACTTGAAGCGTCCCCTCTTACAATTTTAGGAGTTTGAGGGGTTTTTTCATTTTTTAATGGGAGTATCTACTTTTGCTTCCTTAATTTTAATAAACTCATGTTAGGAACCCATGTCAACCCTTGTCTTTACTTTGTTAGTATATGGTGTTGTATGCATATGCTTTGTAAGTCATCTTGTGAGTATATTGTATTATCTCACATTCATGGGTAGTAATATTTGTTTAGATTAGACTTAGTATTTAATTTCACGCTGAGTCCAATGAAGGTATCCACGAGTTATTGTATTGATATTTCTCAAAGGAGGTTTCCCCTCGAAGTGATCTGCAATCAATAAAATTCCTTCTGTTTTCTATTATTTCTGTTATATTGTGAATTTTTATTTATTTATTTTAGGAGGTTTCTCTCATCTGGTATCAGAGCAATTTCCTTGGAAAAAGTGGGAAATTTTTTCTTCATTTTGGAATAAACAATAGGGCAAAATTGGGAGGCAAATTTCAAATCAATTTCTGAAATTTTGTGTGCATATTCATAAGAAACAAGTTGCATATCTGAATTCCTCTTGCAAAAATACATAGTTTCAAAAACAAATCATCTCATTTGGAGTTCATAAAGTGGAGATATCACTGATTTAAAATCAGCTATTTTTCAGAATTTATATGATGGCCGTGAAAATTGCAGTGCAAATATCTTTTGATGGCGTGCCCATATTTATGTTCCAATTGTGTAGGTATATGTAGAATGGTTGTTCCAGTTCCAGAAATAGTGGATTTCCAGTGTTTTGATTATTGCATTAGTTATTCTTCTTTGCATCTATATTGTTCATTTCAATTGCAAGTTTGGATCAAGGAATAACACCTGCCCACTTAATTATGGGAATTACCTGGGAATAGCCCTAAAAATCATTGTGAGGAGTACCATAGGAACCTAGAAGTATCTATCTATTAAGAGGACCTGCTAGAAAAAATGGAAACGACCTCTACATGATTGACTAGTTCCCACCTGTGAGGTAAACCAAGAATTGTTGTTTGTGGAAAAGATGTTATCAATTTTACCCAAGCGGTGGAGTGAGGTGTACTTCCCCAATACGCAAGTCGTTAGACAACATTGGTGTTTGAGTGAATCCCCTAAACCTTTAGGAAGTCAAACATACCTGGAGTGCATATCTATTTCTAGTTGATTAATAGAATCTTGCATCTTTCTAGAGTCGTCACAGATCAATTCCACCTAAAAAACAAAAAACAAAAAACTCCTGGTTATGGTTGTTACTTGCCTAGGAGCAAACAAACAAATGGAAGACAGGATGCCCCCCAAAGCATGAGTCTTAGAGGGATACGATAAACGAGAGCTTTGAGAGAACAAGTTGTCGCTACGAGGTGAAAATGTCAGCTCGATCAGAGCATGTCGTCAAGTAGGCATCTGTAGTACATCAATATTTTTGACTCATAGACACAAGTAACCAACTCATGGCTGCAGACCAATACAAGGCAGATCCATGGGAGGAATAAACAAGCATGGATACTAGAATACAACGTAGATCCATGTGATAGAGGACTCAAAATTGGACACAGCTACTAGACATACAATGTAGATCTATGTCATCCAGACACAAATTTAAGCATAGCCACGACCATAAAAATGTGGATCCATGCTAGATATACAAAACTCCATTGCAACCTGGGGAAAAGCAATGAGCACTTTTAAACAAATACTCAGGCTCTTCGTCTCGTTTTCCACAAAGTACGATTCTATCCATGTGATTACAATGATCTGAAGTCGAACATGGTAGAAACCACTTGATTACCGGCCAATGGTGTGAACCATTAACAAGTGTGAGGGAGATTACCATTGATGTCAATGATTCCCAAGGTACCCTAGTATAATCTACTGAGTGTGAATGGATGTCCTAATGTCTAACACCCAGTTGATTCTATCGATCAAAGGTCAATGACGTGAACCTATGTTGAGAGCGAGAGAATTTGTCATTAAGGCATACAGATCTCAAGGTACTAAGTTTTTGTTTCTAAGACTATTTCCTGGATGATGAGATAATGTCGACGGGAAAAGTCTCGTTGAAGGAGGGCCATGATGAGTCCCACATCGATGACACGAAACTCGGAACATAGTTCTGGAATGATGTGAATGTAGTAACCATAGGACTGACTCAAAAGTACTGACACAGAGACTGTTTTGACTGCAGAGGTAAACTTCCTTTGAACATCAAGCGGCATGACAAAAGACTTGGCAGCATGACTAAACGGGACAAACTCACGATGCGATAGTGGACAATGCATTCTTTTGAAAGACTCAAAGGAGTGACATGACTCATAAAAGTGGATCATCATGGAGATCAGCTAAATACCCAATTGACTGAAATGATATGCAGACAAGTGCCATGTTCAAAGGTAGCAACAAACTATTGCCATTTATTTGCAAAATGATTCCCTTTCCATTCCCCCCATCATGATCGATGAGTGCCTCTTTTCAATTTTACGAGTTCAAAGAGGGTAACAAACACTCGGTATAGCTTGTCTGAAGACAAGTCCAAACTCATATGTTTTACGAACTTGAGAAAAAAGGGGTTTGTTCCCAAAACAGGTCACTCAATGTTTAATTTAACGAGTCCAATGAAATAAAACTCGGTATCGTTCATGTTTAGAGAGTCTGAATGATTACGAAAGAAGACTCCAAAAGGGGTCCTTTTTTGAATGATTTAGTCTCCAAGGCCCAAAAAAGTGTAAAATCATACCTTAGAGAACTCTTCCAATCATGATTGGCTGGAGTGTTCCTTTTTCATAAATAGTCTATCTGAACCGAAAAAGAGATAACCTACCATTGGAAAGACAACTCTTTGAATGCTTTAATGAGCGTGAAGAAGACAATATTGCTCGACAATCTTTTCATATTTAGGGAGCCTAAAAAGAGTTTAAAGAGGACTCCATTAGAATTTTTCATGTTTTGAATCTAGAGCATGAAAAAGTAATAAACTAAGCTCAAACCAAATTTCATGTTTTAACCAGAGCACGAAAAATGAAAAGTAAGCTCAACACCATCTTATTGTTTTTAACGAGCTCGAAGATCAGTTGAAAGAATGCTCGAATATTGGTTTCATTTTTACGCAAGCTTGAAACCAATGGGTAAACTATGCTTGAAAATTCCCATTAACATGATATACAGAGGTTGGAATCTTTCCCCCAGCATGATTGCTAGCGAAGCTTACCCCTAGCATGGTTGCTAGCGGCTCAACATGCCCCCAAGCTTTGTTTCATTTAACGATTCTTCTTCCATACCCAACTTAAAACCTGGTTACTAATGTGAAAATGTTCACCACGGGGGTAGGAAGAACGAGAATTAGGCAAGTGAAAAGAAGGTTCAATTTCTAACACTAAAGTGAAGGCTCTACTCAAGGGAAGGGGATCTGTTTCATTTTTACACAGTCTTGAAACGGAAGGTAACTATGCTTGGAACATGGTTTCATTTTTATGCAAGCTTGAAACCAAAAGGTAAACTATGCTTAATGAATGGTTTTATTTTTTAACGAGCTTGAAACCAAAAGTAAACTATGCTCTCCTGCTCCTACCCACCATGATATCCATAGGTTGGTAGGTTTCCCCCATTTCATAAAATCTAGCGGCTTAGCTCCATTATGATGTCCATAGACTAGAGCCATGCCCCCCATTTTACCTATGATGGGAAGAAGCTAACTAGAAGAAGGGGAAGGAACCACAAGAACATGCAACACCGTTCAAGGCAGTCTGATTACTAGGAGTGATGTGATGGTCAGGTGTAACAAAAGAAATCTGATCAATGGTCACAATATTCCCATCATGGGGAAAATGCATAACTCTAAAGAGTGTGGACACAACAGCCTTCATGGCATAAACATAATCACATGCAAGGAGTAGATTAAAATCTAAAGGACCTTGGACCACCATAACATCAATACAGACAGTTTTCCCTCCTAATGTAATAGGTAATTAAGGAAGGGTCCCTAAAATTGTAGTAGGATTGCGATTAAAAGCCAGTATCTGATCAGTGGCTGGCACAAGCTGAGGAGAAGCTAAATCTTGCCACGCTGTTGAGGATAGAATACTAACAGAAGCCCCTTCATCAACAATAGTGTGAAGTATCTGCCTAGCAGTAACATTCACAACTATCTGGAAAGGAACACTCAAATGAAGACGAGACTCTATTAGGTTACTCTAGTCAAAGGAAATAACCTCACTACTTGAAGAGGGTCATTAGAGGAAATTTCAACTCAAAATGGGCCTTTTAACTTTAACTCAAATTCCATGTCATCATGTGTTAGCTAATGAAATTGCTTTAAATTTGAAATACCGTATAGGTCTTAAACACTTTTTTAATATAAATTTGGGGATAGGTATCATAAAAAAAACTACTTTTTTTGTTTGTATTTTTGACATATCTCCCCGTGTTTTTACTCAAATTTTGATTGGGAGAGCTCGTTGAATGCAAAATTAAATTCCACATCCAACGAGCTCTCTCGATCGAAATTTGAGTAAAAACACGGGGAGATATGTCGAAAATACAAATAAACAAGTAGTTTTTTTCTTTTCTTCCTCCAAAATTAATAAATATTATTTTATTATTTTAACTATTATTTTATTAATTTTTTTTAGGAGGCTCATTTTGAGTTGAAATTTCCTCTAATGTCTGTCGAAACACACAAAATATCCTCTTGTCGAGAACAATCAGAACGAAGCATAAAAACTTTAGCAAGTTTCAGTTCATTCTCTACTGGAAGAGAAGAACAAGATGAAGATTTGGTCAAAGTGACTACTTTAGTCTTAACACTCTCTGATGAAAGAGTGGGATCAGGTGGAGATGAAATCAACTCGACCACTTCACTCTCCGAAGGAAGAGTGGGATCAATTATAGATGAAACTGAATTGATCACTTGGTCAACCAGCGGGGAATTGAGGGATAAATTACTATCATTTGTTGGAATCACCTGTTGATGATCATTAATATTTTCCAACCAATGTGAAGCCTCATCCATGCTTGGAAAAAGAAAAGTACGATGCATAGCCTTGCATAGCAAACAAGGACACAAAAATTTACCCTTACGAACTTTTACCAATGGGTCACTGGTTGAGGGAGTATCGTCAACATGATGATCAGATGTTGATGAAACAGACAGTTTGGACGTTTTAGACCACTCTTCTTGTACATGGGAGAGACCGAGACACTGCTTAAGAAGGTGGTCCCCCTTGCAAATCTTACAAGGGAACTTGGGTTTTCTGAGTGTTCTCTTAGAACGGGCACCATCAAGAGCAGATGGTTGCTACTTTTTCTCTTTCGTCTCCTTCTTCTTTTTACCCTTCCCTTTCTTCTTCTTCTTATCCACATGACCACTAACCATAGAGCTTTGGTCAAGCAAAGAAGAAGAAAGGAATGAAGCAACAACCGACGAAGAAGGAGAGGGATTAGGTTGAGGTCGATCCTCTCTCGAAGGAGAGGTGACATTTGAAACATTAGGTGTAATAAGAATTACCGAATTAAACAGCTAGATCGGTAATCCTCTAGTTAATCCAAGAAGATTTAGAGTGGCAATAAAGGGAGGACCAATACCTTCACTTGGAGGGAATACAAAAGGTACACTTGGAAAGGGACCTCTTGAGTGGTAGTCCCAGAATGGGATGCCATCTCTAAACTCTCTAATAACCCCCTAACTACCACACACAAGCAAGTACTACTAAAACTAAAACCAATAAGAAAACATGTGAAAGGAGTGGATAAGAGTCAGGAACCTCATAGGATAGGCCAATAGGATAACTCAGATGGTTTGAGGATTCCTAAAGGGTCTCCCGATATACACAAGGTATGTGGGAGCTCAAATTGGTAGTAGTGTTGTCTAATGCATAATTGTTCACAAGGGGCCTTCCTATATATAATCGAGTACGTGAAGTACCTTTCTATATACCTTAAGGGTACGTGAAAGGCCGTTCGATATACTAATGGTACATGGAAGAACCGCACGAGTCCCAGGATGTAATGCGGATGAGTAACGATAGCTCCTACGCTTAACGACGCCTGAACACGTCTCTAACTTATCACTCAAATTGCTAAAAGTTTTAACCTAGTACTACCGTTAATTTTATCTTGTGCGTTTAGGTGGAACCATGGAGTGAAAACTTGAAATTAAAAAAGATGCACACTGATCTATATGATGATGCAAGTTTTCCTCTTCAATGAAATTCTACCTAAGAGAGGGAGAGAGATTTATTTTTCTTCCAAAAAATGCACACCCAAATGCAAATGCAATTCTACCTTTTCAAACGAAAATAGAAATATCAATGCACCCCAAACAATCTTCAAAGCAAATAAAAAAGAGATCTAGAGAACATCAAAGATAAATAAACCAAAAATGTTTCCTATCTTTTCATGCTTGAAAAAGATGCATAAAAACTTAATGGAAAGATGATTTCACTAACGTTTCCAAACAAAACTAACTCTAATGCACGCAAAGCTGAAAACATATATTTCTTCTTAATGAAAGTAAGATCTAGAATTTCAAACAACCATGCACAAAACAAGAAGAAAATTGATTAACATGCTTGTGAATAAAGAAAAGTAGAGAGAAAACTAAAACTTCTCTTTGAAACAGGTAAGGAAACGAAGAACCAATATTTTCTACCAAGCACTGAAAAAATCAGCATGCAAAAGGAAACAGGAATCACCCCAAGCAAAGAAAGACTCAAAACAACATGGATCACTCACGCATTCCAAGTCCAAAACAAACCGAAACCTACTCATGAAAATGAAATGTATATTTCCAATTCCAATGAATAATATCTACATAAAAGAGCAAGAGGTTTCAAGCAAAGAAAATAATGTAAAATCCAACGCAAGAAACATAAACTCTCTTTGAATGTAGAGGGAATATAACAATCAAAGCGACTGCAGAAACACACAAAAGTCAAAATTCAAAGTTTGGAACAGGGCCTACCTGGCACCGCGTAGATGAAGCTGCTGACAGGCGGTTTTGAGGCAGAACCGCTCCTTGCTCACTGGATTCAAGCGATGGCACCACTTATGGCTAACTTGACTCAGGCGGTGGCACCGCTTCTTGCCAACAGAACATGTACAGTTCCTTGAATAGATCCAAAACACAAAGGAGAACAAAATATCAAGTTAGAAATTGATCGGATCAAGAAAAAAATTGATTGATTGACAGTAAAAAAGAGCATAAAAAGTTGAAATATTTCAGATCTAGACAGATTTGGAAGTTTCAAACAAAAATTCACCGAGTCAGATAGCGGATCTGACTGGAGAGAGTTGGATATGGAGCCTAGATTCAGACAAGAGTTGAAGAACTGAGAAAGATTAGATCAACTGACACATATATCTATTCCCTAGCAGAGTCGCCATATTTGTAAGCAACAATATTTCACCTTCTGCGGGCAGAAGTTGTTCCTCTGGTCTAAATGGTTCAGATCCAGAACAAATGAGTGAACGACAAAGGATGAAGACCGTCCCTGGATCTCGTAGATACCTGGAATGCTGCTTTGAAAGTGAACCTGTGTACCTGCAATTAGATCAAACATGCAAACACATCAAATCTACCAAAACATAATCTATTTATCCATGTCAGTGACTAAGGAATCCAACAACATTTACATGCGAAATCAAAACAATAGTAATGTGGGACGGAAATCAGCTTAGCATTAAGATAAATGGAGAAGTTTACAACCAATTAAGCCTTAGTGTTGATGTGCATCTCCATGAAACCAACACTTCATCCCCATAAGCTCCAACTTTGCTCTCTATGCTCCCAAATGGCTTGGGCCAAGTGGTCAATCCAACATCATAACAATACCTCTTAAGTTCTCTCCCTCAACCATGGACATGAGCTTGTATTTATAAGGCTCAATGGATAGGAATGGTTGAGAGATTTGTGGATGAGGTGGCCTCTATGATTCTATGATGGAGTATCTTGAGCTCAACTGACCCACAATGATAGGGATAAGGGAGGACATGAGGCTCATGATCTAGAAGCCTCGAGAAACTTATATTTTTCCCATTTTACCCAGGGTACTGCTTTTTGCCTCTTATGACAGAGTGGTTTAGGTTAAAAACACTTATGGACCAAAGGCTATAAGCGGTGGCACCACTTATGGTATACAAGATACATGCAGTGCGAGCAAGGTACCGCTCATGGTTAACAGGGAAAGCGTAGTGCTGAGTATTTTCATGAAAGATTGACAAACAACATGGGTTTTCTCTCAAAGTGCTAGGATTAAGGGCAAATATGTAAGTCAAGGATCTTATCACATGGTGGTGACAGGATTTTGGTATAACATACTCTCATTAGAACTTCATTTCTAAAGTCTAAAAAAACGCTCTATGTTAAACCTAAGACACCGCTTACGCTAGAATATATAATATCTTCATTCCTCGATTCCTGTGCTTTTCTTGAAACCATTTCACTATTTTACATCTTCCTTGCTTGAATAATTTATTTTTATCTTTTGCTAATTTATGAGCTAGATCACGCACTTTATTATTATTTTCTACAAGTCTTCTCATTCTCCTTTCAAATTTGGAATTCTCACTCTATAATTTCATTTTCTTGCTTCAAATGCTTAATCACCTCCTTGGAGTTCTTGAGATTATTTTGGAAAATATTTATTTTCTTGGAATTTTTGTCCTTTGATTGATGTATTAAGGAAAGTTAATGCATCTCTATCTTTGTGTTGGGTTCATCCTTCCTAGACTCCAAGTCTTCACTATCTAAATATGGAAAGTTTAGTATATTCTTCTTTTTTTATTCAATATCGCAGGGTGAACTATGAACAACCTTCTCCATTTATTGCTCTTATTTTGAATAAGTATGACTGTGAGGACCGGTTTCTAGAAAATATGGAAATTCATGAAGTTATCTTTCAATGGTTGTCAATATATTAGCAGCATTTTTCTCCTTTTCAACAGATTGATCAATCTCCTCATCATAAATCAACTTGGAAGATTCTAGTTCTTTTGGCTCCTTAGGATTTTTAGATACCTCTGGCTCAGGTATCACTTTCGATTTCTTTATCCTGAAACTTCTCCTCTATTCAATAGATTTAGGGACTATTTTTATAGCTTTGACTCTTTTAATTTCCCTTATTTCTTTATTGGAGAACCTTCAATGTCAATGACTATGTTTTTCTTTAATGAGGGATCAAAAATAGATTTTGTGTCGAGTCTAAACTTATTGGTTGGCCTTGTGTGTGGATTTATTGGTGCATATACTTGAGGTAATTTTTATTTTCTTTTTGAGTTTCCTTATGTATTTTCTTTCTAGGATTACTCCAAGGTTCATATGCTTCTACATCTGCAAATTTATATTCCAATCTGATTTTTACAACTGTTGACTCAGGAGATTCTATTTCCCTTTTCTTTTTCTACTATAAGCATGTATAACACCAGAATATGTTTTCTTATTTTTAGGAGTAAATACTAAATTTATCTTTGAGGTACCCTCTCCATCAAATTCAATCTTCCTTTTACTTGTTTTGGTTACTCTAGTAACAACTTTAGTTTTCTTTTGTGCACTTGAAGCGTCCCCTCTTACAATTTTAGGAGTTCAAGGGGTTTTTCATTTTTTAATGGGAGTATCTACTTTTGCTTCCTTATGTTTACTAACCTCATGTTAGGAACCCATGTCAACCCTTGTCTTTACTTTGTTAGTATATGGTGTTGGATGCATATGCTTTGTAAGTCATCCTGTGAGTATATTGTATTATCTCACATTCATGGGTAGTAATATTTGTTTAGATTAGACTTAGTATATCAGTTCGCGTTGAGTCCAATGAAGGTATCCATGAGTTATTGTATTGATATTTCTCAAATGAGGTTTCCCCTCGAAGTGATCTGCAATCAATAAAATTCCTTCTGTTATATCGTGAATTTTCATTATTTATATTAGGAGGTTTCTCTCATCTGGTATCAGAGCAGTTTTCTTGGCACAAGTGGGAAATTTTTTCTTCATTTTGGAAAAAACAATAGGGCAAAATTGGGAGGCGAATTTCAAATCAATTTCTAAAATTTTGTGTGGATATTCATAAGAAACCAGTTGCATATCTGAATTCCTCTTGCAAAAATACACATTTTCAAAAACAAATCATCTCATTTGGAGTTCATAAAGTGGAGATATCACTAATTTAAAATCAGCTATTTTTCAGAATTTAGATGATGGCCATGAAAATTGCAGTGTGAATATCTTTTGATGGGGTGCCCAGATTTATGTTCCAATTGTGTAGGTATATGTAGAATGGTTGTTCCAGTTCCAGAAATAGTGGATTTCCAGTGTTTTGATTATTGCATTAGTTCTTCTTCTTTGCATCTATATTGTTCATTTCAATTGCAAGTTTGGATCAAGGAATAACACTTTCCCATTTAATTATGGGAATTACCTGGGAATATCCCTAAAAATCATTGTGAGGAGTACCACAAGAACCTAGAAGTATCTATCTATTAAGAGGACCTGCTAGAAAAAAATGGAAACGACCCCTACATGATTGACTAGTTCCCACTTTTGAGGCAAACCAATAATTGTTGTTTGTGGAAAAGAGGTTATCAATTTTACCCGAGCCGTGGAGTGAGGTGTACTTTCCTAATACGCAAGTCGTTAGACAACATTGGTGTTTGAGTGAATCCCCTAAACCTTTAGGAAGTCAAACATACCTGGAGTGCATATCTATTTCTAGTTGATTAATAGAATCTTGCATCTTTCTAGAGTCGTCACATATCAATTCCACCTAAAAAACAAAAAACAAAAAAATCCTGGTTATGGTTATTACCCGCCTAGGAGCAAACAAACAAATGGAAGACGGAATTTACTCCCTCAAGAAAAACTACACGATCTGGATGAAAAATTTCTTGGCCTCCACCTCCAGCCTTCAACCATGAACAATAGACGTCATCCAGAGTCTTATGTAGACATTGGGTTTTCTTTCTCCAACCATTTTCATGTGTTGAAGCTTGATGATCTGACTAGATGGATATACAAGGAAGAACAATATTTCAGTTTGCATAAAAATTTTGATGTCAAAGACGTCCCACTTGAATCATTCCATTTAGAACATGACTCCCTTTAATGGTCCTATTGGTACATCAAGGCTCATGAAGAGGCAAAATGGACATATTTTTTCGAACTCCTTTTGCAATGATTTTTCCCTAGTGCTTTTGATAATTCACAGGAGCGCTTACTAAACTTTCCAAGCTGGAACTATGAGAGAGTACCAAAAAGAATTTGAGAAAATGGCTAATCACATATAAGGATTTTTTGATGCCTTCTACAGGAGTTGTTTTATTAGTGGTTTGAAGGATGCAATCCGATCTAAAGTTAAAATGTTATGTCCCAGCGTAACGATGGAATCCCTAGGGTTGGTTGAGTTGGTGGAGGAAAATATCATAGATCAACAATGCTCCAAATGTACTTTTGTTCCATTCATAAATATGGTTTTCCAAATACCTCCAATCACACCAACTCCTAGAACCACTCCTATCAAGCATTTGTCTGAAGATGAGATGCAGGAACACAGAGAAAAGGGGATTTGTTATAATTGTGATGAGAAATTCATTGGGGGACATAGATGTGCTGATAAAAAGCTCTATCTATTGGATGTGGTTTATCCCCCTACACCTGAAATTTGTGAAGATGCTCAGGATCTAGTAGATGATCAGGTTGACATTTAGCAGTTTCTTGTTAACCCTCCTTCTCAGGACGACCACCTAGAGATATCTCTCCATGCATTAGTTAGATTTACCACCCCATAAACCATGAGGGTCAATGGTTTCTTCAAGAATCCCCCTCTTACAATACTCATTGATTCTGGTAGCACTCATAACTGCATTGAGCCTCGGATCACTAAACGGGACGATTGTTTCATCCATCCTTTCTCCAGTTTTGAAGTCAAGATTTCCAATGGGGGAAACTTACCTTGCAAGGGGAAGTGTCACAATGTGTGTATCTCTATTATAGACTATAACTTGTTCTTTGACATGTTTTCCTTTCCCTTAGGCAGATGTAATATGGTTTTGGGAGCTCAATGGTTGCACACACTTGGACCCATCTTCTTGGATTTTGTTTAACTTTGGATGCATTTATTAGTCAATCAGAAATATCACACATTAAAATGATTACAAACAGGGTCTCTCAACATCATCAGTTCACCTCACATGGAAATAACCTTAGGAAGAATTCATATAGTGTCATTGTCGACATCAATTCCATTCAGATGCAACCATCGGTGGTATCAACTACTCCCTTGGATCTACAATTTTTTTGGATTGATATGCACGTGTCTTTGATAAACTAGTGGGATTTCCACCTTCAAGACCAGAGGACCATCATATTCCTCTCCTTCCTAGAAGCGTCCCTCCCAACATTAGGACATATCGCTAGTTGTTTCACCAAAATACAAAGATTGAGATGCTTGTTCAAGACTTACTAAAGCAAGGTATTATTCTCCCTAGTACCAGTTCCTTTTCTTCACTAGTTATTCTTCTCTGAAAAAAATATGGGTCATGGTGCCTCTGCATTGACTTTCGAGCACTTAATCACATCACAATTAAGAACAATTTTCCAATTCTTGTTGTTGATGTGGTTCTTGATGAGCTTCATGGTGATCTTTTTTTCTCCAAGTTGGATCTTCATTCTAAGTATCACCAAATTCATGTTCATGAGGATGATATCCCTAAAAAAAATTCCGCATACATGATGACCATTACGAGTCTTTGGTCATGCCCTTTGGCCTCACTAATTATCCTTCCACATTCCAAGCATTGATGAATAAAATATTCTGGCCCTACTTGTGGAACTTCATTCTGGTCTTCTTTGATGATATCCCCATCTATAGAAAAACATGGGCTGAGCATCTCCAACATCTGAATATTGTACTGCAAATTTTCTATGACCATCATCTCTATGCCAAACAGTCTAAATGTGTTTTTGGGAAGGATAAATTAGAGTATCTCTATCATATTGTTTCAACACAAGGGGTTCGCATGGATCCTTCCATAATAGATGGCATGAAAAATTGGATGCACCCTCAGACACTCAAGATCCTTCATTGTTTTTTTGGGACTGACTAGCTACATTCGCAAGTTTTTCAAGGATTAGGGGAAGATTACGGCTCCATTAAAACGTCTATTGAAAAACAATTCCTTTACATGGACATATTCTACTAAGTGTGCATTTGACAAACTAAAACAAGCTATGCGTACCACACCCGTCCTAGATATGCCTGAATTTTCCAATCCCTTCACTATTTAGAGTGATGCTTGGAACAATGAACTTGTTGGTGTTCTCCTTCAAGATGAACATCCCATTGTGTTCACTACAAAATCCCTTTCCGATAAGAATTTATCTACCTCTACATATGAGAAGGAAATGATGGTTGTTTTGTATGCAGTGCATAAATGGTGTCCATACCTACTAGGGGATCATTTCTGCACTAAGACTGATCACCAGAGTCTGACATATTTCCTGAAACAACGGGTCTAATCCCTAACACAATAGAAATTGGTTAGAAAACTCATGGGTTATGTGTATGAGATCACTTATAAGAAGGGTGAGGACAATCTTGTGGCAGATTCTCTTTCTCACACATTTGATGACCACATTTCCCTTTCATATATTTCTATGCATATTCCAAATTGGTTGCAATATGTTCATCAAGGTTATGTCAATGACTCTTCATTATCGGAAATCATCCAACGGTTGGCCAATAACCCTTCTGGTGTACCACATTATTCTTGGGATGGTGCTTCTCTGAGATGCAAGGGTCGTCTAGTTCTTCCCCAGAGAACAGATATTCAAGATGTTGTATTCTTTGAACTCCATGATTCTCCATTGGTAGAACACTCTAGGTTCCTCAAAACGTATGAGCGAGCATGACGTAACTTATTTTGGAAGGGAATGAAAAGGGAAATTCAACAGATGGTGGTTGAATGTGGTAGCTTCTAGTGCCACAAGGGTGAATCTGTACTCCTTTCAGGATTACTCAAACCATTACCCATCCCTCATGAATTTGGACAAATATTTGGTGGATTTCATTGAAGGGATCCCTAAATCTAGAGGGAAGACAATGATCTTGCTTTTGGTTGATCACCTCTCCAAATATAGTTATTTTTGTTCCCTCAACCATCCATCTACTACCTCCTCAGTCACACAAATTTTCATGGACCAGATATTTCATCTTCATGGAATCCATTATTCCATTGTCTCAAATCATGATGCAACTTTCACAAGTCATTTTTGGATAGAACTATTTCTCCAGACTAGCACCAAACTGAAGATGATTTTAGGGTATCACCCACAAAAACATGGTCAGACTTAAGTTATCAACAAATGTTTGGAAACTTATCTTTATTGCTTCATCTCTGAACAACAACATTAATGGTAAAAGTGGCTCCCTCTTGCTGAATGGTGGTACAATACCTCCTACCACATTGCATCTAAAATGACTCCATATGAAGCAGTCTATGGTCAAGAACCACCAATGCTCCTTCCAGACACCCCCAACAGTTCACAAGTTCAGAAAGTTGACACGGTTCTTTAAAACCAAGATCATATTCTTCACATTTTGCAGGACAACCTTCACATGGCAATAAACCACATGAAACAACAAGCCGTTCATCATCGTTATGAGTGCACTTTTCAAGTCAGTGATATGGTTTTTCTTCGTCTACATCCTTACAAACAATCCTCCCTAGAAATAAAAGGGTGTCACAAGATGGCTCCAAAGTTCTATGGGCCATATAAGGTTCTTCATAAGACTGGGTCTGTTGCTTATAAATTGGAACTTCGTCCTTCTCGCATTCACCAAGTATTCCATGTCTCTTGTCTTAAGAAGTTATTGAAACCAACTTCAGAGCACAAATTATTTTACCAAAACTGGATAATGAAGGATCCATCATTTTGGATCCGAAGGCTATCCTCAATAGATGGACTCTTTAGATTCACTCTCGATCCATCACAGAGGTAATAATTTCGTGGAACAAAATGCAACCATAGGATGATACATGGGAACCACTCCTTCATATTCAACAACAATTTCCATATCTAAAGATTTGAGGACAAATCTTTTCTAAGAGGGAGGGGATGTTGGGAACCCACGTCAATCGTTCTCTTTACTTTGTTAGCATATTATGTTGGACGCATATGATTTGTAAGTCATCTCGTGAGTATATTGTATTATCTCACATTAATGGGGAGTAATATTTGTCTAGATTAGACTTAGTATATAAGTACGTGTTGAGGCCAATGAAGGTATCCACAAGTTAATTGTATTAAGCTTTCTCAAAGTAGGTTTCCCACTCGAAGTGGCATGCAAACAATAAAATTCCTTTTGTATTCTGCTATTTCTGTTATATCGTGCATTTTCATTATTTATAGTAGGAGGTTTCTCTCACCTTATTCTTAAAATCTAGCCAAAATAGAAAATATTTCCAACACTTATGGACTTTGTTTAATTCCTCGACTATTAAGAATTTGATCAATGCATGATTAAAAACAATGTGATGTGCATTGTTTGGGTGAGTTTGAAATTTAGTAGACATTTTGGTCAAAATATTGAGAAAAAGAAAAGGAAGAACCATTTAGTTTGTCCATTTAGATTTAGCAAAAAACTCACATGATATTGGAATGTAAAAGAAAATCTACCTTCACAAGTTATGTGTGTTGAACTATCTTAAGAAAATTTCCCCACTCTTCTTGCAGCTAATCTCTAGGAATACATCTTCTCTTGTTAGGATTTTTATATTATTTGTTGGATTATCCCACAATACTGAGAGGGGGGTGAATCAGTATTGTCTATTTCCTTTTAAAAACTAAAAACACAAAAAGAATCAAACAGGTTAAGACACAAATTTTATCATGGAAACCTTTAAAAAACCACCAATTCAAACTCATTAATAAGATGAATATACAAAATTTGTTTTATATGCTACTACAGAAAGGATGCAACAACACCCTGGGTTTTTTCCTACTACAATAGACAAGGATGCTTCAACAACCTAGGTTTATGTTTGCTACAACAAACAAGGATGCTCCAACACCTTGGGTTTCTTCATGTTACAACAGACAAGGATGCTACGACACCCTTTACAGACTTATAGTCTGCCCTAGTGCCACCCTGCCACCTTGGACTGATTTTTATCATTTTGTTGTTCACTTCTTGGAATCTGTCATTTGCAGTCACAAAGACAAGTTATTTCCTTCAATTATCTTGTTAATAAATACCTTCATGCTTCCTGCAGATGCTTCTATTCATTCTGGAAGCATGCCCTTTCACAATCATTCCCTTTCATATCTGATACTCACACCTTCTTCAACAATCTGTTATTAACAATTTTTAATTAAATAATTAATTAAGACTTCTTGATCATTTTTTATCCGTGAGCTCCCTTCTTCTATGATCGCGGGATTTATCAAACCAATACTTGTGGTCTTCCTCTCCTCCATCAAATAGATTAATTTATCTTCAGGCCTTTGGGGTTCTTTTCCTCCTCTACGACCTCCCTATGGACTACCTCACACAAGCTTATCTTCTGCGGGTATCTCATAAGCTCCTATTAATCGATTTACAATTTAATATGCCAGTCGCATCCTTCTATAGTCTATATTTCCGAAATCACCTTGAGCCATTGATTTTAGATCGGTCTTTTTCCTGACTATAGATCTCAAAATTTCTTTCCACACTATTAGCTTTCCGCAATCGTTTTCCACAGTCGTCTTTCTACATTCATCCTGAACCGTTGATCTTTGTCCCGCATTGTTTCCTAACCGTAGATATTGGATGGGATGTGGTATGCAGATTTCAGAACCAAAAGTTGTGAAGGTGTCTTTCCGCACTTAGCTTTTTGCACAAATGTTCTGCACTGTTGATCTCCTGCGGGCATCTTTGTGACCGTTGATCTTCGATAAGATGTGGATAGCGAAACACAAGTTTGTGACTTTTCCTAAATGTCATTTCGAGATTTCTGTTTCCACACTAATATTTCCTCCCCAATTGTTCTGCACCATTGATCTCTTGTGGTCTCCTTCATGACCATTTATCTTCCGAAATGCCGAATGTGGAGTGCGGGTTCTCAAAATATCAAACGTTGCTTTCTCACTTCTTTGCCTTCCATTTTCCGCACTAACCTTTCCACACCGTCGATATTTCACGTAAGTCTTTTTGACCGTCAATCTCCCGAATCGTGGGATGTGGAAAGCGGGTTCTCAAATACCCAAGCATTGATTTTGCAATTCTCCACCTTCCGCTTTCCTCCTTCTGGAATTCGGTTTGTGGAAACCCATATTATCCTAGACCTTGATCTTCCGCTTTCTGTTTTCCGCTTTTCTTATGTGGAACTCTTCTCGACCTTAGATATTCTACGGATCTAGTCTCGACCTTCGATCTATACTCTTTTTCGGAACTTCACCTTTTCTTCCTGTACTATGTGGAGCTGATCCTTGACTGTCGGATCTCGTGCAGGATGCTTCCTAACCATCGATTTAAGATCGAATGCAGATCTCACCATGACTTACGCAACTTCACCTTTTCTTCCTGTCCTTTGTGGAACTGATCCTTAACTGTTGGATCTCATGCGAGATGCTTCCTAACCGTCGATTTCATATCGAATGCGGATCTCACCATGACTTTGGAGATCTACATGATTTATTTGCAGAAATCCTCTATGGATGTTTCTAACAGTTTTTTCTATGCCATATCATATATGGAATGCCATGTCATCATCTATGCCATGTCATAACTACTTTTGTCTTTCACTGAGCTTGTCCTGCCATCATATCCACTGGTTATTTCTTTTTCATTCGTGAACACCTTTGAAATCAATGACAACTACATTCTCAAAAATATCCCCCTTTGGCATTGATGGAAACAACTAAGCATTCTCCCCCTTTGACAACAATGACAAAGGATAACCTGTTATGCTATTTAGAATTTCCTGTCTTTCTTCTTTCTAATAACTCCCCCTGTCATCATGTCTTCCCCTGAGATCATGCCTCTTTCTATTACATCTAATGTAATGAAATTACTCCCATATGTTGTCTAATATTCTCAAAGGATTCTTTGGGTAACAGTTTGGTAAAGATATCAACAATATGTGCTTTTGTGTCAACATATTCTAATTTGAAAACTTTCTGAGATACCTGTTCTCTTAGAAAGTGATACTTGATTGGTATGTGTTTCGTTTTGGAGTGCATGACGAGGTTTTTTGACATATTAATAGCACTGGTATTGTCATAGTTTATTATTATTGGATGCTCATATTTAACAAGTAAGTCTTATAGTGTATGTTTCATCCAAATAACCTGAGTGAAACAAGATGCAACAACAATGTATTCGGCCCCAGATATAGAGAGTGAAATGGAGGACTATTTCTTACTTGACCATGATACCAAGCAATTCCCTAAAAATAATTCTACTCCACTGGTGCTTTTTCGATCATCAACACTTCCTGCCTAATCTGCACCAGTAAATGCTTTTAAAGTGAAGTCTTGACTCTTTGGGTACCATAACCCATACTCCATAGTGGCTTTTAAATACTTGAAAATTATTTTTACTATAGTTACATGCGTTTCTTTAGGGCTTGACTGGAACCTAGAAACCAATCCTACAACTTGCATCACATCTGGTCTTGTAGTTGTCACATACAAATAGATACTATCATGGATCTTTACATGGTGTGATCTACTTTCAGAGACTCCTCGTCCTTACTTAATTTGCAACGTGTGATCATAGGAGTACTAACAAGTTTGGAGTCTTCCATCTTAAATCTCTTAAGCATGTCTTTTATGTACTTAGTTTGAGAGATAAAGATTCCTTTGTCTGTTTGATAAACTTGTAACCCCAATAAAAACGTTAGTTCACCCAACATTGACCTTTCGAATTCCTTCTTCATTTCAGAGGAAAATTTTACGCTTAGAATTTGTAAATTGCTTCCAAATATGATGCTATCTACATAAACAACAACAATGATCATATTTTCATCTTCGTTTTTTAAGTAGATATTACTTTCAGTGACCCCTCTCTTAAATCCTTGTTATTTTAAATAGTAGTCTAGCCTTGAAAACCAGGCTCTTGGAGCTTGTTTAAGACCATAGAGTGCCTTTTTAAGTATGCAAACATAGTATTTGTTTTTTGATAATAGAAAAACTTTAGGTTGGTCAATATAAACCTCTTCTTCTATTTTTCCATTCAAAAATGCAGACTTAACATCCATTTGATACACTTTAACAATTTTATGGCTTGAGAGTGCTAGAAACATTCTGATTTCTTAAAGTCTTGCCACAGGAGCATAAGTTTCTTAAAAAACAATCCCTTCTACCTAAGCATACCACTTACATACTAATATTTCGTTGTTCCTTATCACTTGACCATCCTGATTGAATTTGTTCTTGAAAACCCATTTGGTCCCTATAACATTCTTATATTTAGGTCTTGGGACAAGTTCCCGGGCTTCGTTTTTCTCAATCTGATCTAATTCTTCATTCATGGCTTCGATCCATTCATCATTCTTGCTTGCTTTGAAAAATTATTAGGTTCCACTATTGAGAGTAGGGCTTGTTCATTAAATGTTAGTTGTCTCCTTGTACTAACTCCAACATTTTTATCACCTATGATCTGTGTTTCTGGATGATTCTTTTGTATCCTATTAGATGGTGTTTTTGTATCATGTTTTGGGGAGTCTTCTTCACTTTCTTGTGTATCTTCCTTGTCTATTCCTTCTTCTTCATCATGAGTACTTTTGTCCTCTTGCAACTCTTCCTTTTCTTCATTATTAATATTTTCAACACTGTCATGACTTCTTTCTTTTATTGGTTTTAAATCATCTACTCTTACATCTTTACTTTCTACAATCTTGTGTAACCTCTTATTGAAACAAATATATTCCTTCTTGGTGGATGAATATCGTAGAAAATTTCATTCATCAGTCCTAGAGTCAAACTTGCCAAGGTCATCCTCGTTCCTTTTAATGTAACAACTACTACCAAAAACTTCAAAATATTTAACTAAAGTCGGTCTCCCATACCATAGTTCATAAGGGGTCGTGTCCTTATTTACTCTAAGTTTTCCTCTATTAAGTATATAGACAACTATGTATATTTGTTCTTTCCAAAATGCATCTGACAACTTTGCTTCATTTAGCATTGTTCTGGAAACCTCTTGGATTGTTCTATTTTTCCTTCAACAATGTTGTTATGTTGAGGAGTTTTTGCAGTTGAAAATTGCCTCTTAATTCCATGTGTCTCACTAAACTCATTGAACTCATTTGAGGTAAATTCTCTCCCATTGTTGGATCTAAGACATTTGATATTTACATGTGTCTCATTTTCAACCATTTCTTTGAATATTTTGAACTTCTCAAAGGATTTTGATTTTTCTTTTAGGAATGTCACCCAAGTCATCCTTGTGTACTCGTCAATGAGAAGCATGAAATAATATCCCCCCTGCAGGCTTTTAGTTCTTGTTGGTCCACAAAGATCTGTGTGCACTATTTCCAAAGGATGTGAGGTCATATTTTTTGTTTGTTTTAAAACTGGCTCTAGTTTGCTTCCCATTTTGACAATGTTTACAAACTGAGTTAAGAGGATTTACAATTTTAGGCAAGTCTCTTACAACTTCCTTCTTACTTATTCTGAAAATATTGTCAAAATTTAAATGTCCCAACCTTCTGTGTCATAACCAACTTTCATCAACCATACTCAAGTAACATTGATTTTCATTTTCTAGGATGTACACATTGTTTGAGTTTCTTAAGGCCATGCGAACAATTTTTCCCGAGTCCTTTTTCCTAATTTCACATTTCTCTGAGTCAAAGATACAATGTTCTCTTGATCACATGTTTGACTTACATTGAGGAGATTAGTCTTGAGATTTTCTACTAGTAATACATTTTATACTTTGATCTTATTATTAACAACAGTTGTTCCTTTTCCAATTATCTTGGAAGACAGTTTGTCTCCAAAAGTGACTTTACCCTTATTATCTTTTAGTGTTATGACTTTGTTTGGGTCACTAGTCATATGTTTTGAACACCCACTGTCCAAGTGCCATAGGTTTTGATTTTCTGTTGCACATAGAAAAATCATGGAACTTTGCTTTTCTTCCTTTTCCCTCCAATACTTCTTTTGTTTTGTGTCTTGAGACCTAATTTCAACAATTTTCTTTGTGGGAGTCATCAGTTTACAATCTCTTTCTATATGTCCATGGTTATTACATTTGTAACACTCTATGCCATATTTTTGAATAAGAGTAAAAAGGTTATGATTTCCTTTTGGTTTATTACTTGGTAGCTTCTTCTTATATTCAGGAACCTTCCTATTAGCTCTGCAATTTAAGGCTTTATGACCAAAGTTATTACAGGAGTAACAGTGACCTAAAAATATCTGCCAATATCTATTTGGTCTCTTAGGCACCACATTATTATTTTTTTTATCTTGAGAGTTTGGGGCAGTTTTCTTGTTCTCTTCCTCTTTCACTGGACTCTTTAGTGCTTCAGCACAACTTTTATTGTTTCCTCCTTGACTAGTAAAAGAGATACAATCTGGTTTCTTTTATTTGTTGAAACCCAAGCCAGATCTATCACTTGATGCTCTTTGTCTATTCAAGATGTCATCTAGAATCCTTGAGCTATTTTCAAATTTTGATTTGATAGACCCTTCATCAAGATTTTTCTTGAATTGTATGATCTCTTCTTCAAGTTTCTCAGATTCCTATATTCTCTTTTTGAGTTGTAGGTTTAGATCCTCCTCAATCCTTTTGGAATATAGAAGTTGAGCTTCCAGTTCACTAATGACATGGATTTTTTGTTTGTTCTTTTTCCTGCATTTCTCAAGTTCTTCAAGAGTGCTAACAAGTTCATCTCTTAAGTCTACTTCTCCTTCTTCATTCGAGTCATCATTTGAAGCTTGAGTATCTAAACACATGAATAGAATCTCAGTTTCCTTATCTTCACTTGTATCTCTATCGTCACTATCTTCCATGGTGTAGACAATTTTCTTTTTCTCATAGGGCTTCTTCTTGTTTCCTATTTTACCCTTCTTGAATTTTGAGGTTTCTCTCTCGCCATTATCATCCCTTTTAGGATAAGTACATTTTGAAGAAAAATGTCCAATTCTTCCACAGCTAAAAAATTTCAGGGGTAACTTTCATTTATATTTTCCAGTACCCTTCTCAAGTTATTTAATAAAAAGAGCTTCCTCATCATCTAGGTTCTCTGTTAGATTTTTGGATGAGGATTTAAAGGCTGCTTCCCTTTTTGAAGATTCATTTAGTCATGTTCTCATCTCATATGCAATGAGGATTCCATGTAGTTCATCTACTGTCACCTGGTTGAGATCATCCCGTTCTTCTAGGGTGGATACTTTTGAATCAAACTTCATTGGCAACATTCTTAGTACCTTGCTCACAACTTCTTTTTCTCATAATTTTCCACCAAGACCTCTAATTGCATTGACAAACTCATATACTCTTAAAAGTTATTCCCCAATATTTTCTTCTTCTCTCATTTTAAGGATCTCAAACTGACCTTTATATGTCTGAAGCTTGGATTCTTTGACTCTATATGCTCCTTCATAGATAATTTTTAACTTATCCCAGGCTTCATTGGAAGTCTTGCATCTCATAAATTTTGTAAATACAAAGTTTGTCAACCCACTCAGGATTTCATTTAGGGCTTTGGAATTACCTTCATATTGGTCTAGTTTTGTACTGTTGATAGGTTCTTGGTCATCTATCCTATACTCCTTTATAGTTGCATCCAAAACCTTCCATCCTAGGGACATCAGATGGCACTTCATTCTCACACTCCAGTAAGCATAATTTTCTCCTGTGAACAATGGAGGTTCGTTGGTGGCTAAACCTTCTTGTTGATCCATAGTGGTTTTTAAATAGGATGTACCTTCCAGTTGTTAAACTGTGATGAAGGAACCTGCTCTTATACCAATTGTTGGATTATACCACAATACTGAGAGGGGGGGTGAATTAGTATTGTCTTTTTTCTTTAAAAAACATAAAACAAAAAAGAATCAAATAGGTTAAGACACAAATTTTATCGTGTAAACCTCAAAGATCAAACCACCAATTCAAACTCATTATTAAGATGAATCTACAAAATTTCCTTTATCTACTACTATAGAAAGGATGCAACAACACATTGGTTTTCTTCCTGTAACAACAGAAAAGGATGCTCCAACACCCTAGCTTTCCTCCTGTTACAACAGATAATGATGCGCCAACACCCTGGGTTTCTTCTTGCTACAATAGACAAGGATGCTATGACACCTTTTGCAAACTAATAGTCTTCCCTAGTGCTACCTTGCCACCCTGGATTGGTTTTTATCAGTCTCATGTTCACTTCTTGGACCATGTCATTCGCAATCATAGAGACAAGTTCTTTCCTTCAATTATCTTGTTAATAAATACCTTCATGCTTACTGTAGATGCTTCTCTTCATTCCGAAAACATGCCCTTTCATATCTGATAGTCACACCTTCTTCAACAATCTATTATTAATGATTTTTAATTAAATAATTAATTAAGAATTTCTTGATCATTTATGATCTGTGGGATTCCTCTCCTCCATCAACTGGATTACTTTATATTCGGGCCTTCAGGGTTCTTTTCCTCCTCTATGAGATCCCTGTGGACTACCTCACGCGAGCTTATATTCTGCGGGCATCTCCTAAGCTCATGTTAATCAATTTACAGTTTAATATTTCACTCGTATTTTTCCGTAGTCTCTATTTTTTAAATCACCCTGAGTCGTTGATTTATTTTAGATCGGGATTTTTCCTAATCGTAGATCTCAAAATGTCTTTCCACATTATTAGCTTTCTGCAATCATTTTCCAAAGTTGTCTTTCCACATTCATCTTGAACCGTTAATATTTTTCCTGGGTTGTTTCCTAACTGTAGATCCAAGATGGGATGCGGTATGCATATTTATGAACCAAACATTCTCAAGGTGTCTTTCCGTACTTCTATTTCTGCACCGTTGACCTTCAATAAGATGCGGATAGCAGAACGCGGGTTTGTGACTTTTCCTAAATGTCATTTTAGGATTTCCGCTTCTACTCTAATATTTTCGCTCCAATATTTTCACACCATTGATCCCTCGTGGGTTCCTTCATGATCGTTGATCTTATGGAATGCGGGATGCAGGGTGTGTGTTCTCAAAATATCAAATGTTTCTTTCGCACTTATCCTCCTTCTGCTTTTCACACTAACCTTTCAGCACCGTCGATCTTTCACGAAATGATTTTTGACCGTCGAACTCCCGAATCACGGGATGCGAAATGCGGGTTCTCAAATACTCAAGTGTTGCTTTTGCATTTCTTCGCCTTCCATTTTTTTCCTTCCGCTTTCTTCCTTCTAGAATTTGGTTTGCGAAAACCCATATTATCCTAGACCTTGATCTTCTGCTTTCTGTTTTTGCTTTTCTTATGCAGAACTCTTCTCGACCTTAGATCTTCTGTGGATCTAATCCCAACTGTCGATCTATACTCTTTTGCAGAATTTCACCTTTTCCTCCTGTCCTATGCGGAGTTGATCCTTAACCGTCGGATCTCATGCGGGATGCTTCCTGATCATCAATTTTAGATCGAATGCAGATCTCACCATGACTTGCGGAACTTCACCTTTTCCATCTGTCATTTGCAGAACTAATCCTTAACCGTTGAATCTTGTGCAGGATGCTTCCTAACCGTTGATTTTAGATCGAATGCGGATCTCACCATGACTTTGCAAATCTGCACGATTTCTTTGCGGAAATACTTTGTGACAGTTTGTAACAGTTTTGTATATTCCATAGCATCATCTATGCCATGTCATCACTACCTTTGTCTTTCACTGAGCTTGTCTTGCCATCATATCCACTGGTTATTTCTTTGTCATTCGTGAACACCTTTGACATCAATGAAAACTACATTCTCAACATTATTCCTTGAGAAACTGGCTACAATTAGCTACTGTGATAACCTTGTTCTTGTTGGGATATTATTAAACCCACTCATAATTTAAGATAAAATGTTTAATCTTTATTTGATTAAATTCCTACCCACTAGCTAATTAGTTGGCATCCACTTGCACCTTAAAGTCAACACATTCCATCTATACCACAGGAATGCTTTATTTTCGATTCTGGGTTGATCTTGACGACTTTATGTACTCCAAGAATTAGTAATTGTGTTTTCTTGTAGATTCTGACTTATTATGCTTTTATCCAGTTTTTGTGTGGATAAGGTAACACTAGTTAACTAGGAAACTGGTATATTTTGTTGCCAACCCATCCTCCATGAATTTCTCTCCATATTCCAGGATTTGCACGTTTTTTCATCCCTCTTGAAAACTCACTCATGCCTTTTCTAATTCATGAGGTCCTTAGCTGATTTGGGAAGTACTTTATCCATGTATGGGGGTTTATCATATTTGGTAAGTCTGATTTATGAGCTAGCAATGAGTTATCTTCCATTAACTCAAATCTCCTTTATAAGGATGTATTTTCATTGTAATAATATCAATTATCATTTATTGATCATTCATTAATGTGTGTTTAGTAATTCCTCTTCTTCTCTCCTTATACTAATTCTCTGCAATTCCTAGTGAGGTTAATCGTGTGCTTAGATTCTTAGCTTGTTTATGGAATTCATGTTTCCATCAAGGATTTAGAATTCTGACATGGTATCAGACCCTAGGACTTCAAATTTTTGACATGGTATCAGAGCCTTGGATATCAAAGTCTTGACATGGTATTAGAGATTTGGGATCTCATTAATTAATTATCCTTTCAAATTTGCAGGAGCAACCACTCCAATATGGATTCAAAAGTTCCTCTACTATCTCCTTTCAACTATACTGATTGGAAGCCTAATATGAGCACATACTTTAAGATGCAATGTCTCTTTGATGTCTCCAATGGTGATTTAAGCGAACCCGAGTCTTATGAAGAGAAGATTGAATGGATGAATAATTGTGATAGAGCTTATGGAATTATGTGTTTGGTAATGTATCCAAATATACATCATCTCATAGATTCTGTTGAATATCCATTTGATCTTTGGAACAATTTGGACAAAGCTTTTGGTATGTAGGAAGTTGAAGATGAAGCATGGAGCAAACCCAACACCTCCTCATTTTCTCTCTCTCAAGATGTCTTGGCCTCTACATTCTTTGATGAAGATATTTATGATGAATAATTTTTTCATACAGTTCATGTTGCTGCTACCCTATTTGATTCGAATGCTTCCTCCTTTAATGAAGAAGAAAATATTGAAGAACAATCTTTTTGTGTCTCTTGAAGATACTAATGATGCAAAAGAAGTGACAGATGGAGCTGCAATTGTTATTGATGATGATTCACTCACACATTCATTGTTCTCTATGTATTCTATCTTAGATTTTGAGATCTATGTGCCAGATCCTTCACACTTTGTGCATAACTCTCCCATTGATGGTGCGCAACCCAATGACTTCCAGGATGTTTGCTTAGCCATATCAAGTCCTTTTAGTGTCTTACCACTTACCATACTTGATCTTATGTGCTTTTGCATCTCCTCCTTTGTTCTTGGCATCGATCATCATAGCCTCTTTGAAGATTTTGAACATCTCCTTCCTTCCTCCTTTCATACTTCTACTATAGAGGATTCTTTACCGATGTATTCCCATGAGTCTATTAATATTTTTATATGTGATCTTTTGGATTCTTTGGAAGCTAGATCAACCCATGGAGCCCATGCATTCACACTCTTTTATCCTATTCCTTCTCTATGTTCCTACATGATCACTTGTGCATATCCTCTATATGTAAATGAATATGGAGACATTATACATTCGCTTGGATAGTTATTTCACCTTTCTGGAGCTAATTTCATCTCTATTGGTTCGAAGTTCAAGTCATTACATCATCTTGGAGCTGATTACAACTCTCAAGAGATTTCACATCATTGGATCTCAGTTGTTCTACATAGTCCTAGTTTCCATCCTGCAGCTGTCCTTGATCCAGGTGAGCAGATTTCTCTTCTTCCCAAGAAGAAGATTCCTCCAGACATTAGCATTTATTTTGGAGCAGCATCAACAACATTTTTTGGTTTGCCTCTTATGTCGTTTCTTGGGGGAGGATTTTCCCCATGTGGTTTTGCCTCTTTCCTTGACTTTTTGGACATAATAATTGTTAAAGGGTTACCATAGCCTTGTTGTTGGGCCCTATATACACTTATAATTTTGACATACCATCATAAAGTCATACTTAAAGGGGGGTGTTTGAATATTATTAAACCCACTCATAACTTAGAATACAATATTTAATCATTATTTGGTTAAATTCCTACCCACTAGCTAATTAGTTGGTATCCACTTGCACCTTAAAGTCAACACATGCTATCTATACACCATGAAAGCTTTATTTATGATTCTAGGTTTATCTTGACCACTTTATGGACTCCCGAAATTAGTAACTGTGCTTTCTTACATATTCTGTCTTATTCTGCCTTTATTCAGCGTTTCTATGGATAAGATAAAGCTAGTTAACTAGGAAACTGTTATCTTTTGTTTCTAACACATCCTCCATGACTTTCTCTCCATATTCCGGGATTAGCATTTTTTTCATCACTCTTGACAACTCACTCATGCTTTTGTTAATTCACGAGGTCTTTGACTGATTTGAGAAGTTCTTTAGCCACCTATGGGAGTTTATCATATTTGGTAAGTCTGATTTATGAGCTAACAATGAGTTGTCTTCCATCAACTCAAATCTCCCTTATAAGGATGTATTAACATTGTAATAATATCAATTATCATTTATTGATTATTCAATAATGTTTGTTCATTAATTCATTTTCTTCTCTCCATATACTAATTCTCTGCAGTTCCTAGTGAGGTTGATTGTGTGCTTAGATTCTTAGCTTGCTTATAGAATTCATGTTGCCATCAAAGATTTAAAATTATAACAGTTCTTAAACTATCATTCTACATCCATATATATTCAACCAAATGTTGCTATTGATTATTCTGTCACTTGGATATTTAAGTCCCTTGATGACCATCAATTTCTTTTGTGAAAACCCGAGCAAACCCCTCATGATCTCTTTGCAATTTATCGCAGAAAGGGAACCAACCCACCTCTCTGAACTTATTTTCACTAATACGGCAGGTTTTCATGAATTCTACTCCCTATGGTTCATAGCGAATGACATATCCTCCTTTGCACGAAGCCATTTCTCCTTGTAGAAAAATGTTGGGTTCTTTTGTATTGTCAAATCGCCACTCTCTAATTTTCCTTTGATAACAAACTCTTAAATGAAAGAATGATATATGTGGTGTTTCAAATGAAGGTATACCTCACAACCTGGAAAGTTGATAATCCGATTTGGTAGCGCACGTTCTAGGAGATCGTGGAGCAATCCATCAATTTTACCTTGCAAACACATGATTCTTTCAGCTTTAATTAACTAATTATTCTACTTGATGTAATATATACATGATATTTTATTTGTATGTTATCGAAACCTTCTTTTTTAAATTATGTAGCACACTTCAACAAAAGTAGGATGTTGCTGCTGAAGTTAACAACTTTCGGTAGAACTCCTTTTATGGAATTTCCCTGATTTTCTAATGCATATCTAAACTTTTGATAATGATTGGACTATGTTGCTCGTCATTAAATTATGAGCACTGCTAAAGACAATACGACATAAAAATTCACTATGATGGAATTGTGCCACCTTGTAGAAAAAAATGTCAGAAAAATAAGCAGATCGTGAGTTTGACAAGGTTTACAGGTTGGAACTTGAAAATAAGGCTATAAAAATTGTTTAAGCTTAGAGAAATAATTTTTTTGGGATATAATACTTAGGTGTTAACATTAGCTTCAACTAGGGATGATGTCCTCCTTGTGATGCATCAAGAACTACAAACATGTTTACTTTCCAAATTTATGTTTCTACACTCTGAAAAAATATATATGTAAACCATGTTTTGTCCATTCCTATTAAATCATTTCAAACTAAAAATACTGTAACTCTGGATTGTAGTCACATGATGGACTAACATACTAACTCATCAATCCAACAAACTATTGGGATATGGAGTCTTTATTTAGCCAATATAATGCACACCAAATAAAATTCAATATCTACAATGAAACTAAGCCATGATTGGCTTAATTAAAAAAGCAGTGTCTCAAAAACTAGTCATTCATTGGGCCTCCAATCAAATTATCATCATCAGGAATATGCAATATAAAAGTTTTATTTTTTAAGGATCTTGCGACTTGGAATGGCGCAAACCAAATGTGACTGGATTTCCCATGTTTTTATTTGTCTTCTCTCCTTGCACCACACCTTAAAACTAGGTCCCCTAATTGAGAATTATCTTCCTTAGTTATCTTATCACACAAAGATTTAACTTTGCTACGATACATCTGTGATTTTTCATTCAATAGATCCCTATTTTATTGAACCTCTATCAATTGATTAATTATCTTTTGTATATCATTAGGTTCTTCCACTTCATCTTGTGAAAATTTCATTATAGGTAGGCCAATTTGGATTGAGAACACAACATTTGTTCCATGAACCAACTAAAATGGAGAGGTGCCAATATAATTTTTGGTACTAATCCTAATAATCCCATTGTGCATATTTCAATATAGAGTCCCATGCCATTTTGTTTTCTACTAAAATTTTTCTAATAAGTCTAATCAAACTCTTGTTAGAATATTATGTTATCCCATTACTCTGCCGATAATAGGGTGTAGAATGCTCAAGAATAATATTGTATTTTTCACAAAATTGAATCATTGTAGCAGATTTGAAAGAACACGAATTATTTGTAATTAATTTCTTAAGACAACAAAATCTATAAAATATATTTTCCTCCAAGAAATCCATATTTTCCTTGTCAATTATTTCTCATTGGAATGGCTTCAATCCATTTTGTGAAGTAGTTTGTGGATGTGAGGATCCACCTATGTTTCTCATTGGAAGGTGGATGCATCTCTTTGATGAAGTCTAGGACCCACAACTGAAAATGACCATTTGTAATGATCAACTTTAAAGGTAAAGACAACAACTTTTTCTTTACGGCAAACAGTTGGCACTGCTCATGCTCTAACATTAGCAAATACATAATAAAATATAGTGGGCCAATAGTACCCAACTCTTAGGATTTTAAAAGTTATAGTTTTCCCCTATTGATGTCCACCACAAGTGCCTTTATGCATATTGGTCACGATTTTTTGTTATTTATCCTCATTAACACATTTCAGTAAAATACCAACATGATCCTTCCAAAACAAACATTAGTCATCCTTCCAAAAAAAACATTGACTAATAATACAATATTTTATAGCCTTTAGTTTTAAGATCTAGCTTTGGATTTATTAAAATCTAGTGGGCATTGAAATTTTTGCAAGAATAAACTATATCCTTGTACCATGGTGAGGATGAATTCTTTTCTAATACCTCCAAGTTACCGTCTTGATTCCATGGTTTTGATTTAGTTGATTAATTAACAATATAGTTAAGCCCAAGAAATTTGCAATTTGAATATGCAAGAAATTTACTAAGCTCTCTCCTTTGATCAACTTAGTAGACTTAATATTAAGCTTATTCTCTAAAATTTTATCTATCCATTTACCTCATTTTCCTTCACTATCTGACTATACTAATATGTCTTTTACAACACTACAATGAACATAAGAAATTCATTTTGACTACAGTATATAAACCTTGAAATATTTCAATGCCTTAACCAAAGCATAGGCTAGTTTTTTCCATTATGCACTATTTCAGCTCCGCATCCCTCAAATCCCTCCTAAAAAATAAATTGTATGTTCATACCCTTGAATATTCCTTTGAAACTAAACAATAACAAATGTATCCTCTAAAGTGAAAGAAAAAGTCAAAAATTCCTTGAAATAATCTAGAATGATAAGTATAGGGGCCTCTGTCAAAGCCCGATTAATGTTATCAAAAGAGAATTAAGCCTCAATAGTCCATTTATCTTCATTGTTTTTCCTCAGCATACTTGTGATTTTCTTAATGATTTATGCAAAATTGGGTATAAAACTTCGCAGAAAATAAATCTTCCCTAAAAATAATTGTATTCCCTTCTTGTTTCTAGGAAGATAAATTTTATGTATAGATGCCACCCTTGACAAATCAATCTTAAAACCTTCTAGGGAAACAATATGTCCCAAAATATTCCCTTACTAGATTGAAAATTGTGATTTATTTGGGTTTAGGGATAGGCCATATTTTCTACACTTCAAAAATGTCAGCTTGAAGTGCTTTAAATGTTCTTTTCCCGATTTACAAAATACAGTAATGTCATTTAAATAAATCACAATAAATTTATCTATTTCTCCAACAAATTCTATGTCTGTAGCTCTTTGGAAAGTTTCTCCTGCATTCAATAGGAAAAAAAGGGGATATTATCATAAATAAAGGTTCCCCATGGAGTAACAAATGTTATCTTCTCTTTATAATCCTCATAAATTTCTATATGGTTGTAACTAGAAAAGCTCGTCAATCATAGAAATCCTTTGGGAACCAACCACCCTCTGTAGAATTTTATCCATTTTAGGCAAATGATAATTGTCCTTCAATGAGCATATGTTCATATTTATAAAGTATTCACACAACCTGATTTCTCCATTTTCTTTTTGACTGGAACAAGATTTGCTACCCAAGTTGTCTCATAGGAACAATTATTTATCATCCAATAACCTCTTCCCTCCTTTTCGATTATAGGCAACAAAAATATATTACTTTCCTAAAATCCGCCCAAAAGGATTTGTATCAGGTTTTAGGGGAATCTTATGTTGAACAATGATAGTATCATAGGTTGTAATGTCCTCATTGTGCCCTGCAAAAACATCCACAAATTCTTTCATGAGGTCTACATACCTTTTCCTATGTTCATCCGATAAATATTTTCACTGACTTTACCAACTTCGACTTTGACTCACTCCCAATATTGTAGTTTATCATACATTCTTCTAAATTCTGAAATAAAGGTTTTAACAACACATCATTGTTATTGAAAAATATTTCTAATGGAACTAAACCTTTAGGGAATAAGTTACCTTTCAATTCTATGATGTCATGATAAACAAATGTATTTGTAAATTTTCTTAGAGGTCTCCACTCACTCTAAGAAGGATAGATAATCAACTTGGACACAATATTCACTAATCCTAGATGAAATACACTTCTATCAAAATTAGAATAATCAGCACATGAAAATCCATACAACTCATAAACAACCAACAATCACACATATGACTTAGAAATTTATTCGGGAAACCCCAATGGGAAAACTAGCTACAATGGGGTTTTCCTATTTCTCAATCCCAAACAAGAATTATATAGAAGAAATAAAATGAGATTCAGAAAAACAAATAGTGAACTTGAAGGTCCAACTCCCTAGATTTGCAACAGTTGCAACTATTGTCCTTGGATAATGTGCCCCTAGCAGTACACCCTCACTCTGGAACTCTCAAGTCCAAATCTATTAATCATTGGATGTTGTACTCTTAGTCTGATATCATAAGGATTATCCCTCAGTCCTTTTGCATTGATTTGCTATGCTATGCTCTGCTCCAGAAGATCAATTTCGTTCTCAATCACTAAAAACGTTCCTTAACAATATAGTTGTGTCTCTCCTACTCAAAGAAACATCTCAACTATCTTTCTCTTAGTCTAACTCTGACTGAATTCTGATGGCCTCTCCTCAATCACCGGTGAAATACCTCAACTCGATGGGCCCTCTTATCCTCCCACATGTATGCAATATCTCCCTCACGTCCCACACGCATGACATGTTTCTACTCACGTCCTCATCTCCAACGGCTCTTATTATTATTGTTGTTTCTTTTCAGTCTCTGAAGAAACTCAGTGAAATATCTCATTCACTACTCTGATGAAAGAAATCCTCAATATATGAAGATCTTTCCCCTCACCCCCCTCAGGAATGTGTCCTAGATGTCTCATATGGCTCACCTTCTTAGGTCAACTCATGCTCTTAGCTACTTTGATCTATTGATGCTCACAAAAGATGATTATTTTTGCACACTGAATGTCCTTTTATAAGTCACTGAGAAATTAGGTCACCCAACCCTAATTAGGGTTCCAAAACACTAATTTCACTTTTGAGAAGAAATCATATTATTGCATTAAAAGATGCATGCATGCACTTTTGCATGTAACATGAAAAAGTGGCTTAACTCCCTGCATGTCTTTGTTGTTGGTTCCATGCCACCTAGCAGAGTGTATATCACACTCTACCCACCTACCTATGCTAATAGAAGTACCTCCATTCTAGGAAGTACACATGGAGGATATATTGAGTTACCCTAAACTCAATAGCATGTAGTAAATGTGAATACCTTCACTCCTCCAAATCCTCATCCTGGTCAATATAAGAAATAGAAAACTCTTCCATTGTATCCAAGAACCTTTTAACTTCTTGATCATCATTGAACACCTGCCAATCTTTAATATTGTTTAGGACCGAGTGCTTATTCCTCATTTCATCTTTGTATCTTAGCTACGTATTAGTAGGAACTTTGAAACTGCTAGTTTCTAAGGATAAATAATATTCTATTTGGTTTGAACTCCTTGGTATGAATGCAATATTAAAATCTAAAAATATGTTCTCTACTAAATACCATACCTCATTTATGTAGAGCTTCAACCTCAGTTTCTTAGTTTGATAAGCATTCCTAATTTACTGAATAATCAACTCAGAATCACCAATAGACAACCAATTCCTGAATATTCATGTTTTTAGCAACCCTCAATCCTAACACGAAAGAATCATACACTACAATGTTGTTGGTAGTTTCAAATTCTAGTTTATATATCAAGGAAATGACCTCAACTGATGGTGACACTAGAACAATTCTAGTACATGATCCTTCTCTAGGTGTTGACCCATAAAAAAACATTTTCCAAATGACATTTTCCTGTTGTTGAATTGCATACATGTTCATAAATTCTACATTTTCTAAAATACTATCACCAATATGTATAATATAAGAGCCAATATCTTCCTGGACAACATAAATGGTATGTTTTTATGGATTCTCATTGTCAATAACAATGTATGCTAATTGAATTTCCCTGTATAACTGTTGATGACCCGAGGTTGTAATTGCTAGAAAACTACAAGGAAATCAACATGAGGAGAAAGTCAAACCTGAAGGGATTCAAACAATCCCATGCAGAGATGGTTTTATCCCCAAGTTGTTTGGGATAACTGAATCCTATGGATATAAGGCCTTCACTAGCACAAGGTGGTTAAATCCAAGTGGATCTATTCTTCCTCTATGGAATATCTGGGAATATTTTAAGGTAACAGTAAACTGAACTGTCTAATTAAACATAAATGGTAACTTTGGGTAATTTATAGTAGAACAATTAGATCTATTATTTATGACAGAGAAAATTAATCCAACTTATAGAAATATAAATCAGATTTGTTCTTTTCCAACTTCAAATAAAACCGAAACAATTAAAATTGAATTGTTTTATCCACAGACATTAAGCGCATAAATGTTCTAGCAGAGTAATACTAATTGAAAAATCAGCATTTGCAGGGGTGATTGTTCATTAGCTGCAATTGACAATATATGGATTAAATAAAGAAATTTTAATGCATAAACAACACAGTAACTTTGTAATGAGAAATCAATATAGTAATTAGTGTATTTTTATAATAAAGCAACATATAATCAATATTTGAGAGAAATAAAAGAATAACTAGAATTCACTAAAGAAATTCAGTGAATAACCAAAAGATGACAGCAGAAACAATGTGAATTTTATTGAAAATGTAAGAAATTACAATCCTGCAAAATTTACAGAGTATCTATGGTTTGTACTTTGTGGTTCTTTCTCCTATAGTCCTCTAGGGTCACCCCGCGAGCTCTATCTTGGATCATTACTATGAGATATCTCATCTCTTTAATTAATTATTACAAAATATTACAAAGAAATAAAGTCCTCTAAAGATATGGGGATTACATGATATCAGTTTTAATATTTTCCAAGGGAATATTGCCACTTGAAAAAGGAATCTAATAGATCCTCTATATCCCTATACTCAACAAATTCTAGTTGTAACCGAGCCTTGCAAACCAAGGATTCGATCTCCCTTCTCTTAACTTTCTTCCATTCTCGGAGAAAGAAATTGATTTTCATCTAGGAAGTTAAAGGAGACTTGATCCACTCCTTGATCTCAACAAGGTGAAAGTGATCAATATTCTTAATCTAGTCCCCAGTTTCTGAAAAATCCCTTTCAATTTGTTCCAGCTTCAACTTCAGAGGCATAGCATCTCCGATCGGATCCATTAGTGGTAGGTCCAGAAAACTTAGGAAATTTTCTGAGGAAAACCAGCTAATCTTACATGCTACCTGTCCATCCTGAATAGTGGAATCTATTGAATCATGGAAATTTTCCCATGAATCTAGGGAAATCTTGATCCTTCTTAGTTTAATTTTGTCAAAGACTAGCACATATTCAGGTCTATCTTTGATGTATCTCTTCTAGTCCACCAGATTGTCATAGGATTTTGTTGCTTCCTTCCTCCTTTGATTGTGATCATACAGGAGGTTGGATTGGATTTCGAAAGCATTATAGGTTTCCTGCATCTCATTCAGTCCTTCGAATAGACCAACCATAACCTGGTGAAGGTCATTCTGAATTCAGGAAGCCAATTCTCTAAACTCTTCCTCTGTTAACTTGGAAAAATAAGAATCAACATATATAAACTAAAAATCCTTTAAATGTTGTTCAAGGGATGTGATATTCTCCACTTGTTTGACACTCATTCCTTGTGATTCTTCAAGTTTTTACTTGATTATATTATTCTGCTCTTGCAATTCCTTGATCTGGTCTTCATAACCATCCTTCAATTCTTGCAACTCAGTATGATGTCGTGCAATTTCATGTATTTATTCTTGTTTGATCCTCTGCATCTCCTATTATTTCATCTCAATTTCCTTGTTAAGTGAGGAAACTAATTAATAATTATCCTCTGTAGTCTCCAAGAACTCTTGTTTAACATTTGTGGAAGATCTCTTCCAGATGATCTGATTAGGCATTGAGCCCTGCTTGAAAGTTCCTTCCCTGTATCTTTTGGATCCTTTCTTCACCACAACCTTTTCTTCCCTACTCCATAATTATTCCCAAAGGGAAACTACTGCATCATCACCAAAATATGCCACTTCCTCATCTGTGGAAATGGCTCCTTCAGATACTGTGACTAAAGGGGCAGGTTGGGAAATGTCAAAGGTAGGGATTGACATACTGAATTGTGGAATGGTAATGGAAGGTTTGAAGGCATGATAAGTGGAGGGAAAATGAGCAGAAATGGGAAGAGAATTAATGGTTTGTGAATATTTAATGTCCTTTGTGAATAATTTTCCTAATGTGCTCAAATTCACCAAGTTTCAACTCTAGGTATATGGATACCACTGATTCTAAACTCCTCCAAATAATTTCAAACTTGGTGAGGAAGGTAACGAGGGGTGATGGGACTATTAACACATCTATAAGACATATAATCAACTTATATACCCAAACATGGTATGCAATTTTCAAGGGAAGAAGTTTCGGTACAAGACTAGTCAATTTGGGAGGTGGAAACCCCCCTGGGTCCTGGAACAATTCTCTTCCAAACACTGTACAAACTCCCTAATTGTTGGTATTTAATACTTGGATCTATTATAAGACATTAATTCAATTATATTTGCATAAATTTATGTGGTTTTTGGGTCGAATAGGTATTCAAGAGAACTCAGGGAATTTACTAGTAATTTTGAGGCTCAAACCCCCAATGGTACTATGACTCCAAATAGCTCCAAATGTTCTCAAATTGTACCAGAAGGTGTATGAATGATGTTAATACATAAAAATTTGTATATATTTTTATTTAAACCATTAAATGACTTCTGAAACTCACTTTGGAAATTTGGTTAATGTATGGAGTTTTACGAGCAACTTGTGGTTCAAATCCCCCTAGGGGTAGATGATGAAAATGACTTTCCAAAGGAACTCAATCCAACTCAAATTTATGAATGGAATAAGGGTAAATATAAAATAAATAAATATGAACTCATATACATCACCATTCAGCTTTTAATGTCTGCTATAACTCCCTTAAATCAAATGCAAAAAGACTAGTTTCAACCTTGGGGAAAATGATAGGCAATCTTCTCCAAATGCTATGAAACTCAAAAAAATGACTCCAAATGCTTATATACTGAACATTAAACTCATATAATACATCAATAACATTCAATTCATCCATAAACCATCAGTATTTTACCCATCCATTCAAATCCATCAACATTACATTGGTTCACAACAATGTAGTGGGGAACTGACACTATTTCTTCATTGTTTAACAATTTTACATGAAATATTTGGTATTTCAACTTGAGAGTCTTCTGAACTTGAAATAAATATCATATACATCATAACATAAAATAATGGGGCATTATAATCTTCCCCAAAGAGATCAATATCTCACCAAGTGCGCCTCAATCCATAGAGCAAGAATATGATGAGAAAACTTGGAATAAATGAAAGAACACGCTGATATTGAAGTGGCCATGACCTTCCCTATATATTGAACCTATAACTTATGATTCCATTAAATATCCATGAAATACTTAAATGTCCTTTCCACACACCAACTTGGATGGGAATCTTTCACCCTCGAAATTGGATAAGGCAAGAAACTAGTCATCCACTAGCTCTCTCTCTTCACAAATGCAAATTTCTCAAATGATAAAAATATGAATTAATTATTTGTTCTTGAAATTTATAAAGTTTCCAAGCTCTCTATGGGTTGGATTCCTTCCAATATATGCATTCCAACTCTAGTTGGGAAGAGATTCCAAAGAATTCCACTTGTACAACAATTCATAGTCTCCCACTTCCACCAAATCACATGTGGAAGCATCTTAGCTACCCTAACTCCCTTGAGCGCCCTATTGGAGCTATTTTTAGCCCTGAAATGTCATATATGTCATATTAAATCCTTCATATCTGATTTGTGTCATAGGTTTCATAGCATCTTCATAATTGTTGTCATAGAGCTAGGGAATCTAGTCCAAGTGTCTCACTAGCTCCAAAATGCCTCTTCTTCTTCCATGGGAGTTAATATTCCACTCCAAATTGATCTGAATTGATTCATGCCAAGTATATTGACCTTCCAAATCATCCCAATACCCTTGGTGGCCTTATGGATTCGAAATGACAAGAGGAGGATGCCATGTGACATAGAAAATCTAGCTTGTGTGGGCCCCACATTCTCCATGTGTCTTCATGATCAATTGGAGCTTTGATTTTCCATTGTATTTATTTATATCCTTTATTAAATATTTATGCCATTCTAATTTTCAAACATCATTTATTTCCCCCCTTATTCCAAATCCCAAAGCTTCCACCCCCAACCTATAAGGAAGCTAGTTATTTTCCTCCTTGGTAATTATTTGACCCTTAGCATCAATTTGACAAAATCTCATGAAGATGGAAAATGTGATTAGGCCATTGTGACCCAATGCAAAATTTGGGACATGACAAATTATCCCTTCCCAATATTGCTTGTCGTCAAGCAATTTCAAACATGGGTGTTGAAGAACCTACTTTCTGTATGATTCTTTGAAGTTGCCACTGAGTTTCCCAACTTTGAGTCTTTGAGATTCCATGAATATTTTAGAGAGGAACCACCATGCTTGCTGCTGCACTAATATGATCAAAATCACTTTATTAAGTGGGGAATCCATCTCCCATACTCCTTGTTTCCCAAAAATTTTGAAATCAATGGGACTAAAAACTATCCCAGGGTCCCATTGCTTGTATTGCACTCCAACAATTAAGAGTGCTCTCCAACCCATACCATTAGGAAAGAGAATTAAGAGATCCTATTTTCTTGTATGCATTCTTCCAAAAATCATGAGTACATAATATATATAATCAAAGTACATAAAAACATAATAAAAATATACATCAAGGAGGTGCCGCATCAAAAAATCATGAAAGTGCTTATACCTCCTAGTAAGTAGACCACCATTTGCCAAGTGCATACAAGATTCAAGTGACCAATCAAATATGTTCCAATGACATAGGTGAGGATCCCATGTCCTATAATGTTTCTCCAAAAAGATGTGATATTCATAAAAAATATTCAGCCATGTATTATTTCATCAAAGAAGTGAATGAAGAATCTCCACTAAAATTTGAACCAACTAAGGAGAAAAGAAAACATGAAAACTTCAAGTGGATCAAAGAAGTCTCATAAATACACCCATTAATACACCCATGAATATGTATATCATCATGAAATAATAGAGGATTTTTCTGCCAACAATAATGTTCTTCAATCATATATCTCTTCACCCAAGTGTGGGATGAAGTTCATCCAACATCAAATAGACTAGGCAAGGAGCAAGGAAAATCATGAGTCTCCAAGCGACTCAAGTGAACATCATAATGTAACAAAGGATTCTGATGCAAATTAAATAAGATGGTTCTCTAATCATGTCATCATCAAAATGAGAGATATAAATTCCATACTCTTCATGTGGCACTATAAAAAAAGAAACCTTTCACCCATACTTCATTATGATGAATGTTGCAAAATTTGGAAGTGTAGGATGTAGGAGAAAGAACCAACTCACCCAAAGGATTAGAAAGTGAAAATATTTCATCATGTGAAGGATCCATAGGGGTAGGATTATGCACCTCCCTTAAAAATTCAAAACTTTCCTCATGGGTTGGTTCCAAGGTGGTGGAATCATGCACTTCTTCAAAAAGTGTGTAACCATTTTCAAGAGGCGACTCAAGTTCCTCTTCCACCACAACAAGTGATTGGATCTCATCAAGATCATATTCAAACACATCAAGAACCTGCATTTTTTTCATTTTTTTCATGATCTATCATGTCATGGGAATCCTCCAAGTAATCTACCATATGACAATCTGAAACATAGGGGGAAGAACAAGTATCTTGCAACCTCTCAAGAAGTTGCTCATTTTCAATTTTGATATTATGAATATATTCATTATTATTCAAGTAGGATTCACGTAACCATTCACTAAGCTAAATCACATTTTTTCTATCAAAAATAAAATACATGAAATTACCTTTGTTTTTGCACATTGCTCTTTGAATTTTCTCCATGTCTTGAAGGAAGGATGGCTCCTCCAATGAAGAAACTTTCCAACAATAATTTGATACCAATGCTTGAGTGTCATGGAGTATTCTAAGGGCATCATGGATATCCATTTCACTCATCTTCAAAGACCCTTCAATGAAGGATGGTTCATGGGGGTGAACCTCCTCTTATTCTTTCTTCTTTATTTGATCAACTTCTTGAAGCTCAAGTGGTGATGGGAAAGTTTATATTGGTTCTTCATTATCTGTCACAAGGTCTTCATATTCATGATTAATGGAAGTTTGTCTTGCAGCAACACTTTCAAAAGTGATCTCTATGTCACCAACATAGAGGTGTGAGAACCCATCAGTAGGTTCTCCTTCATAGTTCAAGCATCCGTAAGTAGATGGTATTTGTTTCATTTCCAAGGTATAATGTGTCTCGAAATGATCTTCAATATTTTCAATAGAAACTTCTTCATACTCATGTGATGTCTCTTCATCTTTTTCAGAGTCACTTGGGAGTGAATTTCGATCCTCTTCATGTACTATTTCTTCTACTTCACCTATTTCAAAACTAGGTGGTTTGTGGGTCTCCTCCTTTTTCTCCTTAAAGCAAGCTGATGCATTTCCCCCCTTGGTTTTCTTAAGATCAATATATTTTCTCCCAAGTTGGATAGCCAAAAATTTGAATCCTTTCATAATATTCTTGGTCATGTGTTAAAATATAGGTTCCATGATTTTTATATTCTCCTAACCATCATATGAGGTTCTCTTTTCATCCCCAGTCATAATTTCCTTAAAAAAATTCCGTCTTCTCGTACTTTTTTTCTCCTCTTCAACAAAAGCATTTTTGGTTTCAATATCTAATGGTGGTCCCTAACTTATTGTCCTCATAAATTTCAGACCACATCAGGTGCCAAGATCATGCTCTAATACCACTATAATGTCCCTTATGAATAATTTTCCCAATGTGCTCAAATTCACCAAGTTTCAACTCTAGGTATATGGATACCACTAATTCCAAACTCCTCCAATTACTTTAAAACTTGGTGAGGAAGGTCATGAGGTTTTATGGGACTATAAACACATATATCAGAAATATAATCAACTAATATACCCAACCATTGTTTAGAATTTGCAAGGGAAGAAGTTTCGGGACAAGACTAGTCAATTTGGGAGGTGGAAATCCCCCTTGGGTCCTAGAACAAATATCTTCCAAACACTGTACAACCTCCCTAATGGCTGGTATAATACTTGGTTATATTATAAGATATTAATTAAAGTATATTTTTAGCAATTTATGTGGTTTTGTGATCGAATAGGTATCCAAGAGAACTCAGGGAATTTACTAGTAATTTTGAGGCTCAAACTCCAATGGTAGATGGATCCAAATAGCTCCAATTGTTCTCAAATTGTACAAGAATGTGCATGAATGATGTTAATACATAAAAATGGTGTTTATAGGTGTATTTCAACAATCAAATGACTTATGCAACTCACTTTGGAAATCTGGTTAATGTATGGAGTCTTACGAGCAACTTGTGGTTCAAATCCCCTAGGGGTAGATGATGAAAATGACTTTCCAAAGGCACTCAATCCAACTCAAATTTATGAATGGAAGTAGGGAAAATATAAAGGAAATAAATATGAAATCATATACATCACCATTCAAATTTTAATGTCTTCTATAACTCCCTTAAATCAGATGCAAAAAAACTAATTTCAACCTTGGGGTAAATGATAGGAAATCTTCTCCAAATTCTATGAAAATCAACAAAATGACTCCAAATACTTATACATGAAACGTTAAACTAATATAATATATCAATAACAGTTCATTCATCCATAAACCATCAATATTTTACTTATCCATTCGAATTCATCAACATTACATTGGTTCACAACAAGGTAGTGGGGAAATGGCACTGTTTCTTCATTGTTTAACATTTTTACATGAAATATTTGGTATTTCGACCTGAGAGTATTCTGAACTTGAAATAAATATCATTTACATCATAACATAAAATAATGGGTCATTATAATCTTCCCCAAAGAGATTCAATAGCTCACCAAGTGCACCTCAATCCATAAAGCAAGAATATGACGAGAAAACTTGGAATAGATGAGAGAACACACTGATATTGAATTATCCAAGAGCTTCCCTATAGGTTGAACCTGTAAATTATGAATCCATTAAATATCCATGAAAGACCTGAGTGGAATTTCCACACACCAACTTGGATGGGAATCTTTCACCCTCGAAATTGGCTAAGGCAAGAAACTAGTCATCCACTAGCTCTCTCTCTTCCCAAATGCAAAATTTTCAAATGGTCAAATTTTGCCTTAATTATTTGTTCTTGAAATTTATAAAGTTTCTAATCTCTCTATGGGTATAATTCCTTCCAAGAGATGCATTCCAACTCTAGTTGGGAAGAGATTCCAAAGAATTCCACTTGTACAACAATTCATAGTCTCCCACTTCCACCAAATCACATGTGGAAGCATCTTAGCTTCCATAACTCCCTTGAGCGCCCTATTGGAGATATTTTTATCCTTAACATGTCATATATGTCATATGTAACCCTTCATATCTGATTTGTGTCATAACATATTCATAATTGTTGTCATAGAGCTAGGGAATCTAGTCCAAGTGTCTCACTAGCTCTAAAATGCCTCTTCCTCTTCCATGGGAGTTACTCTTCCACTCCAATTCGACCTGAATTGATTCATTCCAAGTATATTGAATTTCCAACTCATACCAATACCCTTGGGATTTTTATGGATTCGAAATGACAAGAGGAGGATGCCATGTGGCATAGAAAATCTAGCTTGTGTGGGTCCCACATTCTCTATGTGTCTTCATGATCAATTGCCACTTTGATTTTCCATTGTATTTATTTATTTAGATCATTTATTAAATATTTATGCCATTCTAATGTTCAAACATAATTTATTTTCCCCCTTATTCCAAATCCCAAAACTTCCACCCCCAACCTAGGAAACCAGTAATTTTCCTCCTTGGCAATTATTTGACCCTTAGCATCAATTTGACAAACTCTCATGAATATTGAAAATGTGATCAGGCCATTGTGACCCAATGCAAAATTTGGGACATGACAGAAGAGGTGGTAGGAATATAAGAGCTACCAAGTTGTGAAGATGATGAAGGGGATTGTGAATATATGAGTTGGGTGGAAACATAAGGTAGCTCAAATGCTGTTGAAAAGATGGGTAATGTTGAAAAGGGAATTACAATAGGGGTGGGTAAGGAAACACCAGATGTACCATTACTAGGAGTAAGAATCTGGGAGATATGAATCTCAAAAAAAGAATGGTCATGAATGAAACCTTCAAAGGAATCCCCAGCTTCCTGGGTTGCTGAAACAACAAATGGAAAAATAGTGGGAACTATGATTGGGAATAAGTAATTGGAGGGGGAGGTTTATTCTTGTAGATCACTTTCAATTTCATGGACATCAATCTTCGTTATTGGTGGATGAGCCTCTTGCAATGGATCGACTTGTGGATGTGGATTGACCTATGGAGGTGGCTGCTCAGTCCTTTGTTTATCTGGATGAAGTTCAAAAACTATGACATGTTCCTCCACCACTGAACTCATCGGCTCCAAAATCCTCTTCATCTCTACAGACCTTATCAAATCCTCAAAATTTTATGAGGCTTATGGTTGTCAAGGGTATTCAATTGCATCCTTTCCACGATCATCAATCTTCTCACTTGCCCCTGAAGAAGAACCAAACTGTAACTGCTGGGCTTCTTTCTCGACCAGTTGCTTTTGTTCTTTCTCTTCCACTGTCAGTTCTAGTTTCCTATAATGAAGCACCTTGGTATTCAATTTTTATTGATATTGGAAAAGAAACTCTTTTCATCAAGGGTGGTGATCATGGTTACAACTTCTGAAAAATATATAGCCCCTTGATATATGGAATCATCAGGGTCCTTCTGATGTGAGTAACCATTTTTCATATGCTCTTGGGTAAAATGGTTAGCCAAGAAAGTCTTTGAGCCATGCATTCTCTTGGGGGATTCCCTAAGCTTCAGAGTAACAATATTTTTTCCCAAATATCCTGCATGGGTATAATTTTGCATCACCAACGGTCCAAGGCTGAGGGGGAACTTTTTCCACCCTTTCCTCTTAGCTGCAGTAAGCTTGGGGAAAACTCCATAAAAAATAGTCTGAAAATATATTTCCTCCAGAACCATACTGTTTGGAACTATCCTGGGCAACAGATGGACAATGTTTCTACCCCAGATCTCGATGTAGCAAAGTACTCACCGACATACCAATCTCCCATAGTAAAGATTAGTGTGTTGTCTTTGTCAGAAAAGGTAGGAGCATCACCTTTGAAAATACTCTAATACACTGGTCCAATAAAGTGGTCACAAATGTCATGTACAAGCAGGACAAAGTGGTCCTCCCATAATGCTGGACAGTAAATATGGACAGGGGGTGAAACTCTTGTCCAATTCCATCCCATAAATGGGATAGGAAATGATGCACAAAATGCATCCATTACATAGGTTGATAGATAAAATGTGTTCTTTCTAGACACTAGAGTTTTCTGGTACTTGTCTATTGACTCCTTCAAAACAACTGATAGGATTTGATCCCAATTGAAGGACTCCCCTGTGTTAAGGACAATGATGGGCGAGGGGCACCCATTCTGCCTTAAACACTATGTAGTATGGTAACCCGTAGAGTCTACATAGCATGGCCTCCAATAGGGAAAACAACTCTCTAAACCAAGACATAGGGTATAATTTGTCTAGATTAGGAAGGAATTTTGCAGGGTTATCCATCCATGATTTTATCATTTTCTCAAAATTATACTATGTAACATAGGCTTTAAGGAATTTGTTATTAAGCAATTTCTAAGGCGGGTTAAGGGCATAGGCTCTGGAAAATACATTTGGATGAAAAGAGGCCAGCTGGGTGTGAGTCTGGTCATCAAAAGAGAGGTCCTTGGGGTTTGCGTGATCGACCATCCATTTCACGAGGTCTGTATAGGGCATGAAATCAGGTCTACGTTGGTCAGATTAATTGTCTAATTAAATAAACAAATGAACTTCTAGAACATAAATTATCAACCCAAGGAAGTCTTTTATTTCAAATCTATCATGCAATATCTATGCAAGCACAATTTCTACCTGGCACTGTTGATATATTGGTATGAAATTAAAATTCATTATAAACTAGATCACACCTTCTTGAAAAGAAAACAAACCACAATCTTATTCATAAATCCAAACTATAAATCTAATCACACTTCAACAAAATCAATTCTTATGCTATGTTGGCCAACGATCTATCAAATGAATTAACAAGAAAACAACTATGACAAATCTAATGAATGAAAGCATACAACTATGATAAATCTAATGAATGAAAGAAATGATCTAAATAATAAGAAAATATACATAATAAAACACTTACAATCAACACTATGAGCATCTGCTCAGGGAAGAGGGTCCTTCCTCCACTGGGCAAAGCTATATCTCCACAATGAAAGTCTACAACTCCAAACTAGAAAGACTCATTCAATTGTTGCTTTCATTTTACCATTGGCACAATTGCAGTTGGAAGAAATGGAAATTTTAGCGGAGTTGCAATTGTGAGATGAAAAAGTTTGGCAGAATTTGGTGGAGTTGCAGCTGATGTATAAGACAAATATGGCAGAGTCACAGTTGCGAGGATAGGAAAAATGGACAAAATTGGCGGAGTCATAGCTGGTGTATAAGGAAAATCTAGTAGAGTCACAGTTGCGAAAATAGGAAAAATAGGCATAATTGGTGAAGTCGCAGCTGCTGAATAAGAAAAATTTGGCGGAGTCACAGCGATTTAGCAGAGAATTTAGCAGAGTCGCAACCATTTAGTGGAGAATTTGGCTGAAAATTTAGCGGAGGTGCAGCCATTTAGCGAAGAATTTGGCGAAAAATTTAGCGGAGTCGCAACCATTTTAGAAAAGAATTTGGCGAAAAATTTAGTGGAGTCACAACCATTTTAGCAGAAAATTTTAGAGGAAAATTTACCGGAAATTTTAGCAGAGGCTAAATTTAGCGGAGTTGCAGCCATTAGAACAAAAAAATTCCGAAGTAATTTTCTCCCAAACAACGAAATGGGTTTGGTTGAAATTTTGCAGGAAGGTTTTTACTAGTCCAATGCGTCTACACACCAAAAATCAGAGATACCCACATCACGAATTTCGATAAAAATGAACATTGGTTGTAGGTGATCATGGTCATTTTTTCGAAAACCGTGAAACTTATTTTTCCAAAACTTGGTGATTATGTTCCTCTTACCCTAATGCTTCTGCTCCACAAATATCAAATTCATTTGATGCACGGAACTCAAGATATAGAAAAAATAGTTGTTGTTGATGATGGCCATTTTCTCAAAAACCATGCATTGGATTGGGCTGAAACTTACCAGAGTTGTTCTTCATGATGTTATGCATTCCCTATCCAAGTTTTGTGAAAATATAGTTCATAGTTTGGAAGATATTCTTACTTCAATTTCTACATTTTTGCAAGTTATGAATGAGAAAAAAAAGTATGTTTGCAAGAGTGATCTAAGCATTCACATTAGTAGATAGTGGTTTAGCAGTGAATTACACAAAGACTGCCAAAAAACACTCCCCCAATTATAATACAAAGCATTTCCTCATGCTTTGAATGTACAAGAAGGCTTTGATTGCTTGTTGTTATAGTGTGCCCAAATGAATTTTAGATAAAAAAAAAGATCAAAAGTTGCTTAAGTAAACTTCACATCAGAGCTGAAAACATTGCTATAGAATTTATCATGAAAGAATGAAATCAATTCATTTATGTGCCTCCTCACAAATCCCAATTTGTTTATGTGACAAAGACCAAGAATTTCCCCATATATTCTTCTTCTTGTGCAACTTAAAATATCAACGAAACATGGAAAAATCAATCATGCCCCGGGCTGCTGACAATGCCTTCAAATTGCTGGTCTAAATGTATTAGACTGTTGTATATGATAGTCCATGTTTATTTCAATATGCTACTACATGATAGCTTACGGGAATAAGATACCTACTGCCATGCTCATGATTCCTTCCATGTACCCCTCATTTACTCTGCAATCCTAAATGTTAAAGATTACTTGCATGTTTCCAACCATATGTGTAATTAATAACAAACTAATATTTGTAATAGTTTCAAGATCCACACGTATGAAGATAAAACATATCCACTAAGAAAGAAATCTCATAAGCAACATGAATTTGTTTTCATAACATGAAGGGACTTTGTATGAGAGATTGACAAATAGATCATCCTGAGACTCAAATCATAGGTGACAAAGATGTTGGAGTTAGTACAAGAAGAAAACCACTATCTAATGAACAAGCCTTACTATCGGTAGTGGAACCTAAGAAATTTACATAACCCAACAAATATGATTATTGGATCAAAGCCATGAATGAAGAGTTGGATTAAATTGAGAAGAATCAAACTTGGGTACTATTTCCAAGACCCGCAAACAAGAATATTGTAGGAACCAAATGGGTTTTAAAAAACTATTGGACATAATGACCACACTGAGAGGGGGGGTGAATCAGTGTGAGAGAAATTTTACTTTTTACATTCTTTTAATCAATCAAAGCACATGAAGCATTAATCATAATCACATTCATCAGTTAAATCAACCATGATTCATAAGCACAATCATCACATTGAGATAGACATAAGAATATATATAATTTTGATCTTTATTTATGATAATGGAAGACTACAATTTTCTCTATTACAATCAACACCATTTGATGAAAAGAGCACCAACTCTTGTAACGACTCCCAACCTGGATTTCTTAGCTCCGACTAAGAAGGGTTTGAGGAGGACAATCCTCAAGTGCAAGACTTAGCTTGTTTTGTGTAAGACTTGTTGTGTGTCCTCTTATTGTTTCTGCCTTAAGCACAATATGTTCATTCCCAAAAGTGATACCATTGTATCATAGTATCTAGGGTTTTTATAATCATCCATTGATTGTGTGTATCCTCATCATAAAATTGTGTACATCAAGGATGCTTATCAAAGCACCATCATAAATGGAGTGTATATCTTTACACATTGTTGTACATATACCACTATCACTGTTTATGTTACTGTAAATATGCCTCTGTATCATTACATTTGACTCTATATCATTATACAAACATACCTTGATTAGTGCATACACTAGATACTGGGTATACCTTCTATAGAAGACCATAACTATATTATGCAAGCATGAAGAATTGAGACTGTTGTTGTATGCCTTAACTGGAAAAAAAAACTAAGCAATTCCAACTTCAAACCAGGATTCTCAGTGTAAAACTTGGGTGCTATTGCCTTGGATCACCAGGCTAGTCCAAGATGGGACTATGTAGGGTAAAGAACCTCCAACAAAATTCGAAACCAGATTGTGTATTACTGTAAAAAAATTTAATGCACTGCTGCCTCGGTCCATGATTTCTCCTTCAATCATCTTCTTGGATTTTCATAGATCAAGACCAAACAAAAGGTGTTCTGCTGCTCCCACCGAAAGTATACTAGCGATAGTCCACTATAATCAACGATTTTTCTTCCTTTCTACTTTGGAGTGGATAGACATGTGTTTTCTGCACTTTAGTTGTTTGACTGTATATATTGCAGACTAGAGTTTAGGGTTGTTTGAATGAGAGAAAAAGAGTAGCAACAACATCAACCAACTCTCAGTTTAAGCACCAAAATTTGGACTAGGTACACCATCAATTTTGGGATTGTATAGTGTGGAAAATCCTCCACCACTTTGGATCTATGCTGATGTTGTTGATGACCTCAATTTGAATTTTAACCATCGTGAATTTGGATTAAGAAGGCAGCAATAACACATGAAAACCTTGGACTGCAAATTCGGGACTGTTATAAAAGGTGTGGTATGCTACCACTGAATTATAGACTCCACAGTCAAAGGATAGGTCTGTTGGTTAAAAAACCTTTTAGAAGAATCAAGACTAAAAATATAAGGTCACCATATATTCAAATTCACCACAAGTGATAAGGGCGTCATCATATTGTTGAGGGTTTCAATGAATTTGGCATCATCTAGGGATTCATCGAACATTATCATAATCTTCAAGGTCTTAGGGTATGCTCCACCTTTTTCAACACACAACTTAGGTCACCACAAGCCATGCCATCATCTTAGTGTCATCATGCCACCATATAAGTGGGTGTAAGGTCTTCCTCATGTCCTACCACATCGAACGTAAGTAGTGGGCTCCAAGACCATATCAAGGTCATCATTAAGGGTTCCAAGTCTTCATCAAGTCAACAATGACCACACCATCACCTTTAAGGGAATAATAAAGATCATCATCATCACACAAGAGCTCCATGACCCCAACAAGGGTTGCAAGGTCATCACCAACACACAAAGGGGCCTCATCGTGCATTCCTTCATCAAACCATCAAGTGTGGGTCCAAGGGATTCTTCAAGTCTTATTCATGCAGTAAGAGGCTTCTTTTACATGCTAAGGGGCTTCATGGTCTTCTTCAACCATCTCAACCACACAAGGGGACCTTTAAGGGTCAAGATCCATCATGACATTACCCATGGGGTTGTCAGGCCTTCTCCTAGGGTACCACGACACCATCATAGCATGAATGAACAAAGAATGGTCCATTAATGCTTCTCCAACCCATATAGGGCTTCCCCATCGTCCACAAAGGATTCAGTACCATATCCAGGGTCTTCAGCACCATCAGTAGGGTCTTCAGCATCTTCAACAAGGTAGTGGCTCCAAGAACCAACCTTGTTGGTAGAAGGACCTTGTCAACTGGGTACAAGGTTCTTCAAGGCACAAACCATCTCTGTAAGGGGTCTAAGGCACTAGGTGAGAGAGTACTGAGATCATCTATACCTGTGCACTGCAAGAGGGACTTGGTGGCATCAATTACAAGTTGTGGGGCCACTACAAGTCCATGTTGGCATCAATGACAATTTCAACAACAAAAACAAGTTCAATGAAGATGGCAAAGTGATAAGAAACAAAGCAATATTAGCGTGTAAAGGATATGCTCAAGTGGAGGGTATCGATTTTGAAGAAACCTTTTCACTAATAGAAATACTTGAAGCAATCATAATGTTTTTGGCATTTTCATGTTACAAGAAATTCAAAGTATATCAAATGTATGTCGAGTCTACATTTTTTAACGAGAAACTAAAAGAGGAAGTCTATATTGAAAAAATTGAAGGTTTCCTCTTGTCAAAAAATGGAGACTATGTTTGCAAACTAAAAAAGGAACTCTATAGTCTTAAGAAAGCCCTAAGAGTGTGGTTTTCAAGGCTAGATAACTACTTGAAGAAACAAGGATATAAAAGAGGAGACACTAATAGTAATCTCTACATAAAGACCGAACATAAGAATATGATCATTGTTGTTGTTTATGTGGATGATATCATATTTGGAAGTAATGTACAAATACTAAGTGTAAACTTTGCTTCTGAAATGAAGAAGGAATTTGAAATGTTATTGGAGGAGCTAGTCGATTTAACCGACTAGACTCATTAGTCTGCTAATTGTAGATTAGGTTGACCTCATCAGTGGTATCGGTTGGGTGAATCGACATGTAGTTACTATAATTGTTTTGTAAATGTATACATAGGCTGTTGAGCTAGATAGGAACTTGGTTCGGTTTATTGTATAAACTCACATGTGTATTGAGCAATATAAGTTGTTATTCTATCTACTATTCTTGTTTCTTGTCTATGTTATGATTATATGATTCTTTATGTGTATTATTGGTAACCTTGCAATCTGATTGATTACAACATTGGTTTTTTTGCCAGTAGTACATATAAAGATGAAATGACCATGACCAAATTATCTTAGAGCAGGAGATTAAGACCTGGTGGGAGCGTAAAATCGTGAACTATTTGCAGAATTACGCTAGGAGAAACAGACTGACTATTGCGCAAGCCAAGGATAAATTCTTCTCTGAGACACATGAGAAGTTTGTCTAGTCCGTACCACTATCTCTAAAGAAGCTAGTGGATGAAAAATCCGGTAGAAACTAAAGACAAAGAGTTAATCCAGAAACTGACAATAGGTGGACGTATAAATTTGTCGGAGTGGTTCGAAAGAATCACATACGAGTTTTGTGAAGAACATGTTGTTGAAAAAAGAGTCTCTGTTGAAAGTATCCAAGAGAGGTTCTATAACGACTTCATCAAATAGTTTCTCTGTTTGCTACCGACTCTTTTCCTTAAGTTCCTGATCGACAGGGGAGCAGGCCATATTGTCGAGCCTTGTCCCTTATTAATCGAACCGCCATCTAATACTAACTGGGCAGAAAAGAAAAAAGAGTGGGAAAAATTTGTTTGAGAAAGGGAGTGAGAGTACTTTATGAGAAAATAAAAAGATCCACCCGAGATTACTAAAGCGTCGGGTCATGTATGGGGGGGTAGTTGGTCATGTTTTGGGGTAGAGTAGAGGAATTCTAGTCGATTGTGAAGACACCACCGCCAACAATGAAAAGTCATGCCAAGAAGGAAATAATTCGGATAGCAACTCACCAAAGCACTCTGGATTTACTGAAGATAGAAAGGGAGACTAGGAAGAAGAGAAGAGAAGAACTAAGAGAGCATGTCGCTGTGATCCAGAGAAGAATGGCCACCAGAGTGACAAAACATGAGTAGAATCCGCCAGAGTCGGGTCATGATTGACAAGAAGAGGGCATAGATGAAGAAGTATCACCGATGGAAGAAGATATGTGGATTGAGCAGCTTGAAGCTCTCCAAATTAGCATACCCAAAAAATATTAGTCCTCAGTATTCGATAAATTCTAACCATAGTGATTGAGTGCAAGACATTGTCGAAGAAGACATGAGACTACGAGCTAGCGAGTTTGGTGTATGGATTCGAATAGACGGTGAAGGAAATGATGTCGACCATCTTGTAATTCATCGACCGGAGGAAGGAAACTGGGTTACATTTCAGTCATACCCATCTAACCGTAGTATCCTTCTACTCTACCTGGGACATGAAGGAGAACCTCCCCAGCCAAACACAGCTTTAGAGAATACAAACCAGTTGGATTCGCAAGGAAGGATATCCCAGTTGTTATCACTCAGAATGTACCCAAGTTGTGAAAGGTAGATCTCAAGGTAACAACAAAAATCACTTTAGATTGTATTTCTGAGCTAATACAGTCAGAGAGTGATCTCTCACCATTTACAGATACTTCTTACTCAAAATATTCAATCAATGATACTCAGAAGATCAGATTTATGATGGGATAAATAGGACAAGTTTGTTTTAAAAATATTTGGTAGGACAATCATGGAGGAGACCATTGGGCAATGGAGTCAACAATCAGATCTGAAATAGTTTGCAGGAGGTAGGGTTTTGAATGTTTATGGACAGAGGAAAGGTAGACACCATTTGATTAGTCTTGAAGTATTAGCAGGTTGATTAGTAGATAGAGGGAGACAACCCATAAAGAAGAGCACCAAAATTGGGTGACTTCTACAAGACTTTAGAAGAAATATGTTTAAAAATGCTTAAACACTAAACCTAGAGCATACAAGATAATTCTAGTTCATGAACCTGTTTCTCAAGCATGAAAGCAGATACAGAATGGAGTGATATACTAGAAAAACAATTACGCAAGAAAATAAATTACTGAGGACAAATATGGCACAAGAATCTCTGCCATGGAAGCTTCAAACATTCTTCCTTTGCAATTTTATTCATCTCTGGAAAACTGAAACCTATTACAATGAAGAGCCCCTATGCTCTTGAAAATCCAACCCTAAAACTCTCAGTTACATTTTAATTTATAGAAAAATAACCTCTACCTAACCTTGAATTTGAAACCTAACTAAGTTCTCAAAATAGAAATAGTTACAACAAATTTCCTTCATTTCAGGATGCAGATTGCTGAACAATAGGTTTCAAAATTCCTTCTGCGTATCTCTAATGGTGACAGTTGTTTGAAATACGAAAAAGGTTTATGTATTTGACCATGTGCTCGACAAAACCCCTATATTATTTTTCTCTTATTCACCTCCAGCTCCTCGGAATATGCCTTTGAAACTGATGACTCAGATAGTAAACTTGTAAATTTCTAGAAACAATACCCTATGAAGATTCTTTCAATTATCCCAAATTGTAATACCTATGTAAAAAATGAAGGATTTTTTTTAATATTGTCTTGTTATGAATAAAAACCTCTCTTGGTTTCTTGAAATTCAAATCCATTTTTCTGAAACAATTCTTTGAATTTTGTGACTAAAACAGTTTTTTGAAAACCTGAAAATTTCCCTCTGAAGATGAATTCGATTCTCTCAAACCATCATACTTGTATGAAAAATGAGATGGTTTATTGTATATGGGTATGTTATAAAACAAACCTTTCTCAGTTTGTCAAAATTCCTCTTCATTTGGAGGAAACAATTGCTTGAAGTTGATGACTAAAACAATCATTTTTAATAAAAACTGGCCCAACTGCTTGTTGATATTTGAATTGAGATCGACTTTATCTACCTTAATTACCCATAAATTTGATCACTAATTTATTTCACGAACCATGGATATGGCTACACTTCTCTTTCAATTTCAACCACAACATAATAATTTCGTAATGTTTCTCCACCATTAAACCTGGTTCTTTTTTACCAACGAAATTTTATTTGGTCATCGATTTAATTTGCAAGGTAATGGAGGCTTGACACATTTTTAACCTGCACCTGTCATAAAAATTTCATGGATTTGGAAATTAAATTGCTCCTCGCTTGTTGAGCTAGCGAAATTGCTGCTGGTCATAGATTTTCCTCACCTCCCAATCTAATGGTTAATTTCTCCCATAGTTTAACAACATTCCGCGGATTTTGATTTTTAATTACTCCGTGCATGTTAATGCAGCGGAATTATTTCACACCATTGATCTTCTTTAAGTGTTTATCTAAGTTTTCTATTCAAATTAATGAGCTTGTCACATACTGCAAGTGGGAATGAAGGCATCACGATCCCTGCATTTGCTGCAGCCATAAGTATATTTCTCTTATCAATAAATTGATATTGGGTACAATGTTGTTCACAAAACTTTGCATTGATCCACTAGTAGCTACAGCAACATGTTGTAGATCCTTCTCTATTTACACTCCTTGCTGAATCAAATTTAAACTTGCTGGTATTTTTTGATCCACACAATTTCCACCCTGAGAACAAAATTTATTTAGTGGTAAATCCTCCCATGAAAACTTTATCAAAATCTCCGGCCAAATCAATGTGTTTTGTTGCTTGTGAGCTTGCTTGAAGTTTTAATTTTTTATTCAGTATAGTAAAACATTGTAAAAAATACACCATTAAATTCTTGAAAATGAACAATTGAAGCGCCCTCCAGGTGTGCAAAAAATTGTCGGAAGTCTGTGCCCACAACCAAGTTCCAAAATTTTATTGTCCTTGGGCATATTAAAACTCGCGTTTCAAGGCATTGACTAGATCTGTTGAGCTTTCGTACAATTTCAGGCCTCTTCATAATCTCCAGGAACAAAATTTGAATAAAAAATTCCAAATACATCAATCGTGTTTACACGTCCCTCAAGAAATAGCTTTTGATTTTATCTTTGTTTCTTTTTCACTGTTCATAATATGCCTTTATCCCACATGCTCCAAATAATTTATCTTCCCATTTTTTACATATGCTGATGGCTTTAGATTATACCAAGGAACACGTATGCATATTCTTTGGGAGCTTAGCGCTTGGTTGCTTGGACTTTGTTGGCAGTCTTTGATTGTTGTTGACTTGTATTATTGCTGATGTAGTGGCCTCTATTAGATTGGCAGATCGGCCTTGGTCCAATACTTTTTGTCATAAAGATTTTTTTTAATATTTCTATAAAACAAAATTTTGTTTATAAAAATATATAAAAATATAAACGGATATTTTTATAAAACAAAACTTTGTTTTATAAAATATAAACTTCTTTTATAATTTAAACTTTCAAGCCACTTTCATATATTTTTTAACAATAAAACCTTGGCCTATAAATTCGATAAAATAATTCACTCTTAGATCATTACCAATAAAATTTTTCTTTCTTTCTTGCTAAAAAATCTTTAACCTTTTTCTTCATAATGCCAACTACTACGAAATAAACACAAATTTTTCCTTTATTTTTTTTTTAAATCCACCAGGAACAAAACCTGTGCTAACACCAGTTATAGTTCACTTGAATATCGATAGAAGGAGTCGACATAGATCGACCACTTGTCGAGAACAAACTGATAACTACAAACAAAACTTTCGAAGGAAGCGAAAGTTCTGTCGAATACAACTGTGAACAACAAAGGGTTACAGGGAGTATCCCACCACCCCCTCCACTGTCGCCTGAAGGAGACACTGACGCCAGAGACATGGCGCACGTCTCTGGACACATCCCCCTTTACGAGGGCGATGAATATCCGAGACGACATTGAATCATCTGTGAGTCGAACTAGGAAGCAAACATAGTTACAAATGAGGATCGACATATGGCGCAGTTCGTCGGTACTCTACGAAAGAGGGAACTTACATGGTATATGGAATATACCAAAAAAATGTCGAATGCTATGAAAGAAAAAATTAATCAACAATTTCTATCATTCTTCAAAACTCCAGATGCGAAGCATTTGGTTGTAAAGAAATTAAAAACGGCAGTCCAGAAACCGACAGAGACTGTCTAGGAGTATGAAAAAAGACTGAAAGACCTACTCAACTAGCTGGATTATAACATAGACGAGCAATTACTACTCAAATGGTTTGTTGCAGGGATTTTACAGAAGATATGGATGCACATTAGATTGGACACATTTAATACATACGAAGATGCACTTATGAAGGCTTTGCAAGTTGAAATGGACGAGGACTACCCAGTGCACCCTGTTGACAACCGTATCGAGGAGCACTTAGAGACAATGCAAAAATCGCTATGGGAAGGGCCAAGACGTATGGTGTACAAAATGCTCAACGACTGGACATACTAAAGATAATTGTCGACAAGATGTACACTTTGTTCAGAAAAAATGCTTTTGTGACATTTACTAGGAACATGGTTTACATGCGACAAAAGATTGTCCGTTCAATACGAAAAAACAAAAAAAGCTTCCTAGTGCGCAATTTGTGAAGTCAAAATCCATGCAACAAATGATTGTCACCTAAACTTGAAGAATAGACATAACTAGCACGTAGTCTATCAAACAAATGTTGTTGCACAGAACAATAATATTAACATTCCAAGGAATAAAAATGATCAGAACGAACGAACTAATCAAATATACGAAGGCCGAAGATATGAGCACCAATACGATAATAATCGTCGTGGGGGATATGCACGTCGAGGTCGATTCTTTGGGAATCGGGAAAACAGACCACGATGACCAATCCAGTGCTACACATGCTTCAACGAAGGACATCGGTATGCAGACCGTCCATACAAAGATCGAACCGATCTCAAGTTTTGTACCAGTTGTGGTGTTGGAGATCACTCATTAGAGGATTGTCCCACCATGCTAGAAAAAAATAATAAAAAGAAGAATGTTAGCGTCTTGTCGAGTGTTCAAAAGTCTGATGTTATTCGCACAAAGAATTTACAAATAGTCACTAGACAAGGTACAAAAATTGGCAATGACAATCCTAGAATAAGTAAGATAAAGAAGAAAGATGATTACCATAATCCTGTAATACAGAAACAATTATATAACGATGCATCGAATATTTTTCAAGAATTAGCTACACATGAAGCAAATGTTGATAATCGACAAAAGATATATTAAGAACTAATTAATCTCATACACAATGATAACTCCGTTGCACAATTTATTGACTTATTATACAATATAAAGAACAAATATGGCACAAATAAAGAAGCTAAAAGCATTTATAGTTTAAACCAAAAAAGATAAAAGTGATGCTGAACCACTTATCGACTTAGAAATCGAAGGATATCATCTCCAACAAGTCGTTCTTGATTTCAGATCTCAAGTAAACATTATGACAAGAGATACATGGAAACATTTAGGCAGATCCCGACTCGGTGAATCATGCATATATTTAAAACTAGCCGATCATGACTCATCAAACCTATTGGTGTTTGGTGAAACGTCGACAAAACTATAAAATGTATTACCACACAAATCGATTTCGAAAATTGACCCTAAGGAAGGATCCAATTCCTTCCTAGCCTTAGTGGGCTGACCATGGAGTCGAAAGATGAAGGCGTCGATTTCATTAGATAAATAAAGGATAAAACTTAAGGGAAATGGGTAGAAAGTAATTGTTCCTATTCATCCTTCACAAAGTGAACCATGGACAGAACTCATAGATGAAGAATTCGATGTCCGACAGCTATATCAAATACAAAACAATGAAGATTATACTAAACCAAATATATATGGAGAACTTCATTTGGGAAAGCTAGATTCAGTTGGCTATAACTCAGATGCGGAATTATACAACTAGGAGATGGAAAACTATGAAACTCAAGCAAGGGGATGCTGGAGCATTCAGGCTATCCCGAAAAAACTAACACGTCAATGTTTTTCTGTGCCCATAATACCAAAAATATTTGAAAGAAAAATTAGGGAATACCCTTCTTTAGTGCCAATCAAAACAAAAAATAGATAGTCTCTTCAGTATAAAGAGAGAGAATCACCAGTCCTTCATATTGAACAAGTATTCAAAAACATAGGTGAACACGACCAACTTCAAAGCCTGGTCGAAACGTTTACGAGTCAAGCTGCTCTATGGTGGGATACCCATCAGTCGAGACTACAAACATGGTCGATAGCTTCAACATACTTCTTCGAAATATTTGGAGGGAAGAAGTTAACAAATCAGGTGCAAATACCATTCTTTACACAAGGGCAGGACCCCGAAAAACACATAAGTATATGTGAAAAAGAATGGAAAAGACTTGGTTATGAAGATGAAAAAATATGGCCGCACCTATTTCCATCAACATTAGACGATTTACCAAATAAGTGGTACAAGATTGAGAAAGCACGAGGCAAAACGTTCTTATGGAACAAACTTAAAGAAAACCTCACCAAGGACTTGAAGTTCATACCGGAAGATGAAAAACTAGTCGAAGCGACAAAAAAAATAAAAAAATTCCTAAAACCGACTGTTAATAACAACTCGACACAAAATCACAGCCAACCAAAAGTATCATGTCATAATATTCGGTCTAATAAAATACCACAGTCGACAAGACTTCGACTAGAAACCGAGCGTACAAACGAAAAAATATTTCAATGGAAATATGATCATTCAAAAACGACGAAACCAATTAGAACAATATTCAAGGTCGAATCAGCCGAAAAAGAAGATATTGACTAGATGACAGCAGAAGACCTCCCAACATCATTTTCACAATTCAAGGAAGGAAGTCGACAAATCAATGAAAGCAAGGCGCCAAAATGGATGGCCGCAAAGGTTAAAACAAAAGAAGTCGACATCTCCAATGATGATAGACCAAAAATGGAAAGAATAGGTGATTACTGGAACAAGGAGAAGACAATAGAAATAGTCAGCCTACTAAAAGAATTTCAGGACGTCTTTGCACATGATGATAAAGACCTTAAAGGTTTAGTTCAGGAAATGAGAGAAATGAAGATCGATATTAAACCTGATGCAATACCTATAAAGAAATGACCTTATAAACTTGCTCATAAATATAAAGAGATAGTGAAAAAAGAGATCGGCAATATGTTAGCAGCTGGAATTATCTACCCTATTGACCAGTCGGAATGAGCAAGCCCAATGGTCGTACAACCAAAGAAGCACGACCCGATAAGATTGAGAATTTGTGTAGATTTTTGTGAGCTAAACAAAGTCACCCTAACATACCCATTCCCAACTCCTTTTGCAGATGAAATTCTCAATGAGGTTGCAGGACATGAGTGCTACTCATTTACAGATGGATTTTCAGGATATAATCAAGTGTCAATTGACAAGGAGGATCAAAAGAAAACAACATTTGTATGTGAATTTGGTTCATTTTCTTACATAGTTATGTCGTTTGGTCTGAAAAATGCACCAGCTGTATTCTCAAGAATAGTAGTTAAAGCATTCTAGGAATACATCTATAAAACAATGGATGTATACTTCGACGATTGGATGATTTACTCCATGTTAAAGATCATTGCAAATGGCTAAGTCTAATGCTAGAAATATGCCGACAAATTCAGCTATCAGTTAACATAAAGAAATGCATATTTGTAACCCCTATAGGAATTCTACTAGGACATATTGTATGCAAAGAGGGCATCAAGGTCGATTTCGTAAAACTAAAAATAATTCTCGACTTGAAACCTCTAATTAATTGAAAACAAGTCAAAGTTTTATTGGGGCACACAGGATACTATAGGAAGTTTATTCGCCATTACTCAAATATGACATATCCTCTAGAAAAATTATCATAAAATCAGGAGTATGAATGGACTAAAGAATGTGATTCATCATTCGACACTTTAAATAAAAAATTAGTCGAACCACCTATTCTCTAATTCCCAAACTGGTCAGTAAAATTTCATGTACACATCGACGCATCCGACATAGCAATCGATGAAATACTAACACAACTAGGAGATGATGGGGTGGACTATCCAATCGTATACAGTAGCAAAAAATTAAACAAAGCATAAAGTAATTACTCCATGGAAAAAAGGAAAGCATTAGGAATGGTCTTTGCACTTCAAAAATATCGACATATCTATAAAGCTAACCCCTTTATATTTTACACTAATCACCAAGCATTGAAATATCTAGTAAATAAGCCTCTACATCATGGAAGAATCTGTCATTGGTTGCTGTTATTTCAAGAATTTGAGTTTGAAGTTGTAGTTCGACCAAGAAAGCTAAATGTCGGACCCGACCACTTGTCGAGAATCAACGCGGGGGAAGAGCCGACGAGAGTTGAAGACGATCTACTAGATGCACATCTATTTAGAATAGAAGTTGTACCTTCCGAACTAGAAGAGATATCACAATTTTTAGAAAATGGACAAGAACCAGAATGAATGAGTGCTAAAAAGAATAAAATCTTAGCAATGAAAGCCATGCCTTATACCTTAATAAGCAGGTTCCTCTATAAACTTTTTTTAGACTAGGTACTCCGTTGATGCATTATAGAGAATGAAAGAGAGAGCATGATGCATGAAGCACACTATGGCCCAGCTGGAGGACATTTCCAGTTGAACACGACTGCCAAAAAGATCCAACAGTAGGTACTATGGTGGCCGACATTATACCTTGATTGTCAAAAATATGTCGGTAAATGTGACCGTTGTCAACGATTAGGTTGACCCCTACCAAGCACTGATATGCCATTAATATCGGTAAATCCAATTTTAACATTCAAAATTTGGGAAATCAACTTTATAGGACCATTCCCAATACCTACTAGAAGGTTAGGAGGGCGCTATATTATAACAGCAGTCGAATACGTTACTAAGTGAGAAGAGGCAGAACCTGTCGAACCTGTTCTAGTGAAGTAGTCGCAAAATTTATATATGAAATATCATTACTAGATTCAGTTGTCCATTGACTTTAATCAATGACTAGGGATCACATTTTATTAACAAAACGATTGCAGCTTTAACAGACCAGTTCAAAGTCGAACATAGAAGGAGAAAAACTTATCATCCTTAGTTTAATGGTGCAATTGAAACATTCAACAAAACTTTGACAAGAGGCTTAACAAAAATTTGCAATATAGTCAAAGATGATTGGGATGAGAAAATTCCTGTTGTCCTATGGGCATACGAAACAACATATAAATGATCCACGGACCAGACACCGTTTAGACTTGTCTATGGGAAAGAAGCAATCGTCCCACTACATTTTCGACAACAAACACCAGTAATCGCTGACATATTACATATTAATGTCGAAGAGGCCAAGAAAGAGTGACTAATGCAACTATATAAGCTATAGGAGCATCGACTAATCGCTATACAACACCAAGAAATCCAAAAACAACAACAAAAAGCGTGGCACAACCGAAACATCAAAAACAAAAACTTGTCGGTTGGAGGCCTTGCGTTGTTGTATAAACTGCATACAAAGTGGATGGGACCTTATATTGTCTAAGAAATCAATGCCAATAGATCAATTCGACTGAGAACATTACAAGGCAAAGTATTTCAGAAACTTGTTAATGGTGCCTGTTATCCACTAATTATGCACTTAGTTGGGTTACCTGAGGAGCCACCGGTTGACAAACATGTTCAATGTTTGATTCCAGTGTGTCAGTTGATTCATCTTCATGTCTAGCCAATATTGGATAGCCATTTTTTGATTTGAATAATTTTGACCATGGCCCCGCGGGGTTTGTAATAAAATGTGCTAGTAGGGTATTTTTTGAGTGGTTCGGTCTCTTGAGGCATAGAAACTCAAATAAGGTATTCCAGGGAGTTTTTTTCCCTTGACAATTATGCTTTGCCTATAGCCGAGTATAATTGACGAGGTTTTCTCCCACTTCCTCCAAAGCTGGAATGCTTGATGTTGAATTCTGGGCCTTGGGGGGTTCTTAGAGCCCAACTGAGTGTTATAAACCTACTAGGCATTATTTAAGTAGAGCATGGTCATGTCCTAAGTCATTTGGACATATAATTTTTTTTCAAAAAAATCATTTTCGAACGGGGAAAAAATTATTTTTAAAATTTTAAAATTATTTTCCTAAGTTTTTTAGGTTAATTTTTCCATAAATTAAATGGAAAAAACCCGTTTGTAATAAGTTGGTCATCCGGACCCCGAATTCAGTGATTGAAGGCTTTAACCTTAAGCCAAAAATCATTCTTAATCGGCCAGCCAGTCAGATCTAACTTTTGGATCATTAATTGGACACATAACGCTCTTTTTATCAAAAAAGTCAGTTTTGAGGAAAAAAATGAATTTTTATTAAAAAATGATTATTTTGGAGAAAATTAAAACTCTCCAAATTAATCCAAATTCAGCGAAATAAAAGGATAAATGACATCTCATTGGGCATTTATGATGTTTGGAGTTATCATAATTCAGCTTTAGTCAGCATTTAATGAGCAATTAATTTATATTCAGTTAGCAGATTTGTCATCTCCAGCTAAAGAATGAGATGGACAACACTCATTGGTTCGATGATTTGATTGAGGTAAATACTGAAGCTTGCAGCATCAGTGGCCTTCCCAAAACTAGCAGAGGCTTCATCCAAACCTAAAAAGTGGTTTACCTACATCCAAACGCCTACTTCACAGCTCACGCCCCTCTCTCTCCATGAAGGCATATTCCACACGTGTGGGTGCATTGATGGCTTGTTTTCAGTCCTCAGGGTTGGAGTGGGGGCGCCTTGCCTAGGTGGAGGCCTCCCCTCACTCCCAGCTCTTCATTTTAGGTTTAGCTTCTCAGTTAGGTGACCAAGCCGGCCAGGTTATCTGATTTGGTTTTAGGGTTTTAACACTCTCTCATTGTATAAATAGAGGCTCCTTTAGCTCTATTCAGGGTAAATGATTGATGTAAAGAACATCTGGTGAAATATTGTAATACTTGTTGCTCTCATGCAACCAATTGGAATAAAGAAAGGCTTTGGAGGCTCATGTGGTGTGGATCTTGGATGCATGTGCTTTGATTAATGAGGTGATACAATTTCAATTTCTCTTTTGCTTTGCTAATCTATGGGTATTGATAAATGCTTTAGAGGGCTTATATAAGCACATAAGAATAGATATTTGTAGTTTCAAGTTATCTATTTACTTATTTACTTTCAGAAATCTAAAAGAGCATTGTTTTATTCAGTTATATCTCATGCTTTTTTTATTCAGATTAGTAAATAGTACATGATCTAATCCCCCTTTTTTTTGGCAAGTATATAAGTCTTTTGATTGCAGATCACTCCATTGCACCAAGTAAAAGGTTGAGCTAAGTTGCATATCCTTTTCTTGGAGTCAAGCACAAGTTTCTAGCAGCTTCATACTAATTGAGATCCAGGGTGGTTTCAAAGATTCAAAGATCCAAGTGGTTCCATCTCTTGTATTCACCCCTAAAACAAAATCTTTCATTACTTCACTTTATATTTGCAAGTAGAATTCTGATTTATAAAGCTAATCTTTTGCATCTACTTGCTTTTATTTCTAGGTCTAGGAAGTGTCATTCTCTTGGATCTAGTTAGTATTTGAAGCAACACAAAGTTCCTATATTTTGCTCAAGTACTAGGTGTATTTTTGTAGTATATTATATTGTTTAACCCATCATTTTGCAGGAAAATAGCTCGCTGGTTTTTCTCTTTCTATGACAGGTTAAGCGGGAAAGCTTGTAAAAAATCAAAGAAATAAGCTGCAAAAAACCTTCCCTTTTTCCTCTTCTTAGTCCCCATTCTACATGTTGCATTGTTTGCCTTGTTTCTTACCTTTTCTTCATCACTGCCCCGTTTTTACTCTTTCTTACCACTCCTTTTCTTCATTTTGGACAGCCCTATTGTGTCCTAGTTTATGCCCCTTTTTTACCCCTTTTTGCCCTATTTTTTGGGCCTTTTCTTCTCCTTTTTGTTTGCTGCCCTGTGTTTACTTTTTATGACAGCCATCTTTCTTCTCTTTCGCTGCCACGTTTTCATCATTTTTTGTACCCCTTTGGCCTCATAGTTCGCTGCCCTATTCCTCCCTTTTCTTGTTTTTGACTTCCTCTTTGCCTTCCCTCTTTCTTCCCCTCCGCTTCATTTTATTTCAGCCTTATTTTGCCTTGTTATTTTGCTCTCATTCAAACTTCTTCTTTCCCCTTTCGGCAAGTTTCAAGAAAAGCTCCAAGTAAAAGTAAATCACTCTCCTTTCTACGCAAGTTGCAATAATAAGAGAGTTGTATACTTTCCCTTGAAAGTCCTTTCAAAGATTAAATTCCTAAAAGCAATTTGTATAATTTTAATAAAGCATCTTCTGTTTGAGTGGGGTTTTTAAGACCCCACTCTCATCCTCCCCCATTTGGGGAGGTTTGTGTTGTGTCCATCTTTTTATATGGTTAGGATTAAATGTGTATGTGTTCATAATATTTACATATTTTTTGTAGAATACTAATTATTAGTCCATCACATTTAATTCATTGATTAAGTTGATTACTTTATTTCTTAATTGTTTATCTTTTATATAAGTAAATCAACTGCCTAACATTCACAAATCTCTTGAATCTCACCATAAGGTGTATCAAGAGTGCTATCTATCAGAGAGTTTAATCAACCATCTTCATCTTAATTGTTATGCTTCATATTGTTTAATCAATTAATAGATTAAGTAAGACTCTTGAACTTACAGAAACACAAGTTAAGAGCACTCTTTATCGGAGGGCATCTTTAGTATTGTATAATCCCTGCATTAGTCTCATTTAGATTAGATAAGACTCTTGAACCTCTGTCATAAGACAAGGTCAAGAGCGCTCTCTATCGGAGAGTTTAATTAATTAACTTAATAAAACCTTCAACACACACACCCCATAATCAATTAACTTTGTTGATCATCCTTCACCTAGTATGCTCTGCCGACTTTTGGGTTGGGCTTGTACTCAGAACGATGAACAGACTTGTTAAAGTTCACTCAAGAGTAACCTAATTAAAACTTTTACCCCATAACCAATGCACCGGCATTGTTTCGATCAAATACTGAGGCAAGTGGGAAAATTCCAAGTGTGGGCCCCGGGCAACCCAATCTGGACACAGTTGGTTAAGTTATTGAACACCTAGTTGTAATTCCAGATAGGTCCGTCATGTCTTCGAACGGAGCCACTGAAGGTATTTCCGATTAGGATTTCCAGACACCTTAAGCAAGATCACCATTAAAATCTTTTAAAACCTACCAAGAGCATTTGCACAATCTAATACTCACTAGCTCAATTCCTAGACTTATCATTTTATTCGCGCATTTCATTGACTCCATAAGGCACTGGTCCTTGATTAAATTGGAATAATTATCTATCTTGATCAATTGTCTGTGGTTCATTTTAATTGTTATCTTTGAATGCTTAGTTAAAAAGTCTGAAATTTTTGCTTATATTTGTAATCTCTTGTTAGCAATGTGGATTGCTCTTAATTAATTATCATTCTTGCAATAAACAAACACTTCTAATCACAATAAACTCCTAAGCAACACCCATCCGCATCCGCGACTAAGTAAAACACTTTAACCACATTGAGCCTTAGAAAACTCTTTGTTAGGGACTACCCCCCTTGGATTCGTTAGGAGTTAGCCTAAACGGAGGAGCTAGGAGTAGGTGACAGTACCTAGCTTTGTGCTTGCCCCCAGGGTCACACCTCTCCCACTTTCCTAAGTGAGGAGAAAACTTTTATTAGATTTCTGCTGCTAGTGTGCAATTGGTGGACAACAGTGCCCGAATAAAGCGGTACAAAAACTAAAAAATCTATTCAAAAAATAATAATAAAAATAAAAATAAATAAGTAAACGGTTTCATAACTGTTGACAAAAATTGAAAAAAAATCTATAAAAACCATAAAAACATAAAATTAACAAAAGAAACAATTCAGCGAAATAAAAATGACAGGGACTTGGATAAACTCTAAGGAAGGAAGTAGCAGAATACCATTCAGAAGAAACAACCATCGACATGACAAATACCACCCATCCCACCGACATTCTCACAACCATGATGCATATCGACGAAAAGAAGGCCCAACGGTTCAATCAAATCATCATGATCACTGACATAAGGAGCGCCAAAGCCAGAGTGCATTAAAAGAACTTTTGACCAAGCGTCCTTCACAGTCAAACCCACCATTAATATCTTCATCGACCAGATCGTCACCTGCTCCACCTATAAATACCACATTAGATGAAGACTTCACATCATTCTACGAAGAACTAGAGATTCAAAGCTATTAGAATCTCGAGACTAAGATACCTGTTCAAGAACTAGAGCATTTTACCGACAAAATGGCACCGAAAAAGACAAGATTTGCAACCAGCAAAATGAAAGAGCTAGAAATCGCCACAACCCTATTGATGCAAAGGCTGGAGAACATCCACAAAGCGAAAATCGTGGAATCTTCATGGTCACGACTATGGAAAAAAATCAAACTATGGATGTACAAAGACAACAAATTGACAGAAGAAGCTCAAGAAGCGAGCACCAACACCATTCTACACTACCTCAACGCACCTCTCATGGAAATATTTGGGGGAACAAAGGGCATTATTGCAAAATTCATTATTAGTAGGTACTACAAGGGAAAATTCTACTTCGACAGACCTATAGAAGTGCCTGACGTGGTCATCTACAAACTAATAGGACTATCAAACAAAGGTGAACCTGTTCCTATAGGTTCAAATAAAGGATTGGTCAAAAAAACTAAAAGGGACTCCAGCAGGGAAAAATTCTAAAGGACTGGTAATCAACCAGATTCAGTACACTACAACCAATATAGTAGCAAAAATTGTTTCCACAGAACTGACAACTACAGAGCGCGAATGTGATTTAAGACTCGACATGTTGGAAATCATCGACAACGTAGAGGAGACATGAAAAAATGACTGTAGGGCACAATATCTAGCTGACCTTATCAAGAATATCTATATAAAATGTCGGGAGGAAGGAGCAACAATCAGATTCTCATCTCTGATCATATGGTTTGCAATGTACTATATGAGACCTGTTGGACACCCTCAATTCCTTTAGCCGACAAGATTCGGTATCTGGAACTTCAAGCCATTTTCAATGGTTGGGAATTCTCAGGAGCTAGAGGAGGTCAAGGTATTGTTAGATACTTGGTTTCAAAATTTAAAGATCAAAACTGCCGGATGGAGGGTGCCCCAGAATATCTGAAGAAGTTTGTCGCCATCATCACATATCCAGTTAGAGCTATACCACAATGCAGTATGGTTCATGCAAGGAGCTGCAGGAAAGGCCAAGCATCTCAATTATTACCCATCAATCGAGGATATATTTGCGGAACTATCCTGACAATCTAACACAAAGATAACCATACCAACAATTGCAAAGAAAACGGATCAGTCGATTGTCGAGCCCTTAACCGACCAGGAAAAAGAGGATGATTATGAAGTACATCTTCATATCAACACTTTTACCCTGGAGGAAACCCCAGGAGAAGAGGTAAACACTCTTCAATTAGTTACAATACCGTCGACACAACAACGAGTTGAACCGACACAATAGGAGGAGGAGGAAGAGCAAATAGATGAGGAAACTCCGTCTGACAACTTACCGCCGAAGTATGCTATGACAAAACAGAACATCCGAAAACTAGCTTTGGAAATATCTAAAGCCCAAAAGAAGAAAAGAACTCCAGTTAAAGGGAAATGGAAACGTAGACTTAGTCTCCCAGAGGAATCTGATGATGAGGATGAGTTACATGCTAGAGCTGCTAAAATATTGGAAGATGTTGCTAAAAGTAAGATATCTGTCGAAGGTCAGTTCAAAAAATTCATTGAAGAAGAAGCAAATCAGCCACGAGCAAAGAATGTAAGAGTCGCCACCCCTCTTGAGGTTGAGTCTGTTGATTTAACCACCACTCCACCACCTCCATCCCCAACCCAGATAGTCCAAGAAGAAGTATCAAACCCAACCTTTGTTACCCCAACATACATGCAAGCATTATCTAAAAATATCCACACAAAATTTGATAAAGGCGCCGACCTTCAAGAGTTTATCAGCCAACTTCACAACCTTTTCCCTTCTGTTCAAGAAATAAATACAACAAAACCAGTTGTTGATTCAGGCCCCTCACGACATATTCTTGCAATTCCCCAGCACCCTGACCAACTACAAAAGTATGAACTAAAACCATAGATTGTCGAAGCCATTAAATCCACATTTCAAAGAAATCCCGACAAAAAATCTGAAGTTGTGGTTGCACACATCTCATCATTCATACCTTCTACTGAAAATCCCTTACTCCCGATTAATGAAGAAGATGAAGGAGATGTCTTAGATGAACTTGTCGCAAATGACCAAGTTGAAGTATTAGCAATAAATCAAGAAATGATCGACCTCATCTACTATGTCGAGCCTAATGAACCTGTCAACTCACCACCAGTAGTCAAAAATCCTATGCTAACAGACTCCATCCATAACCTTCCATTGACTTCAAAGCACCTACCCTCACCTACACCACCTTTAGCCAGAATTCCACCCTCCACACCACCATCAATTACACAACCATCTACTGATCCCCTTCCCGAAACATGGTTAGTAAACCCCGATATACCAAGCAGTACAATAGAACAACAACAGATAGGACCATTGTCGACAAGAGTATATGAAGCGCAAAATAGAGACCAATCACGACGAAAAAGAAAAGAAAGAAAAGAACAACAACAAATACAGTCAACACGACAACAGGTACCATTAGTCATCCACTTGGCTCAGCTAGGGTCAACCACAATGGTGGATACACAAAAGATCAAAGATGATGAGTTGGACCGACTGATGGAAGTCCTTAATAAAGAATTCAGACTAAGGAAAGAAAGAAGATAGACATGAATTGAAAAACTCAAAAAATAACAAATGGAATTCCTAATGAGATGCAGGGATTTGGCACAAGTCATTCCAGTACTAGAAGAAGCCGACACCGACAAACCGTTGAAAAAAACATACAAACTATTTGAAAGTGTCGTTTCTAGTTGTCAAACTCAACTACAAGAAAATAAGGAAGAGGAGACAGAACATACCTTTGTATTGTTAAGAAATCAGTATACAACATTCTCAGAAGCTCATAAAGTATTGAAATAACATTTTGAGGAATCTATTATCACAAAGGAAGTTCTAAGAAGTTGGGTCACCTATTATGGCCAAGTATTTCGACAACTGAGGAATACACGTAAGCACATTAAATCACTACAAAGCCATCGGGGAGACACGAAAGCAATGAATAAAACAATTCAAGACCAACTTGTAGTAGAGACAAAAAAACTGAACAAACTCGAGAAACAAGCACACCAATGGATAAATCAAGCCAATCATAGCTTGGACAACCTCGACGAGATTCGTCTGCACATGAAGAGACTAATCGACACTGCAGAGGAGAAAGCACAATTTTTAGGCCTCGACATGAGTAATATTGTGGACTTGTTGATACAACAGAAGATGTCGAACTTGTTGAGCCTCACAACCTTGACCATAGATATCCCAAAAGAACTTCGCAATTGGGAAGAATTCCAACACCAATTAGCAGTAACAGTAGAAGCCATTGTGGATATTTGCATACAGAAGCGACCATCAATCAGATAGCATAGTCCATGACAAAGCAATTTTAGGAACTACTTGAGACAGATATTTTGTTATCCCCCTGTTTCTTCGGGACGAAGAAATATTTTGTTCCTGGGAGAGATGTTAGAGGAGCTAGTCTATTTAGCCGACTAATTGTAGATTAGGTCGACCTCATCGATCGTGTCAGTCGGGTGAACCGACAGGTAGTTACTATAACTGTTTTGTAAATGTATATATATGTTGTTGAGCCAAGTAAGAACTTGGTTCGTTTTATTGTATGAACCCACATGTGTATTGAGTAATATAAGTTGTTATCCTATCCATTATTCTTGTCTCTTGTCTCTGTTATGATTATATGATTCTTTATGTGTATTACTGGTAACCTTGCAAATCTGATTGATTTCAACAAATGTCAATGTTGGGTGAATTAACATTTTTCTTGGGACTACAAGTTTATCAATCAGACAAAGGAATCTTCATTTCTCAAACCAAGTGCATTAAAGACATGCTTAAGAAGTTTAAGATGGAAGACTCTAAGCCTGTTAGTACTTCTATGATCACCGGTTGTAAGTTAAGAAAGAATGATGAGTCCTTGGAAGTGGATCATACCATGTATATATCTATGATAGGCAACCTGTTATATGTGACAGCCACAAGACCAGATGTAATGAAAGATGTAGGTTTGGTTGCTAGGTTTCAATCAACTCCCAAAGAAACACACGTGGCTTCAGTAAAAACATTTCTGAGATATCTAAAAAGGTACTATAGATTATGGTTTATGGTACCCAAATTATCAAGCCTTCGCTTTAAGAGCGTTCATTGATATAGATTGGGCAGGAAGTGTTTATGACCAAAAGAGTACGAGTGGAGCAACATTCTTTTTGGGAAAGTGTTTAGTATCATGGATAAGCAAGAAACAATCCTCCATAGCACTATCTACAACATAGGCTGAATATATTAATGCTGCATCATGTTGTACTCAAGTCATTTGGATGAAGCAAACTTGGAAGACTTACTAGTGAAGTATGTACATCGAATAGTGATAAATTGCGACAATACAAGTTCCATAAATATATCAAAAAATCTCGTCATGCACTCCAAGACAAAGCACATACCAATAAAATATCACTTTCTAAGAGATCAAGTGTCTCAAAAAGTGGTCAAATTGGAATATATTGATACTAAAGAACAGATTGTTGATATATTCACTAAGCCACTACCCAAAGAAGCATTTGAGCATCTTAGACATAAGTTGAGAGTAATATTTTTACAGTGAATAAAAAGGAGAAAATGCAACATGTTGGGGGGAGATATGTTGATAGGGGGAGATGACAAAAGAAAGCACTGTGATAGGGGGAGTCTAAGAATTTATCATCCAGGTTATCATTCGAAGAAATTGCTGCAAGAAGGAAAATGTTAAAACACAGTGGTCAATACCAAGCCAAATTAAAATAAGAAAGACTAGAAATTCTATATCAAGATGATTACAGCAAAAACATAACAGGTTATCCTTTGTCATTGTTGTCAAAGGGAGAGAATGTTTAGATGTTGCCATCAATGCCAAAGGGGAAGAATATTGAATATAGGTGTCACTGACGTCAAAGGAGTTCAGTAATGACAAATGAATAACCAATAAACATGATGACAAGGAAAACTTAGTGTAAGATAAGGAAATAACAAAGGAAGTGATGACATGGCATGCATACTGATGTGGCATGTGTGATGAGGATGGAAATACACATGAGGTTCTATCATAAAGTCAATGTTGCAATTTGACATCATTATGTGTCTAAATCATGAATCAATTGATAGTTTGAATACCCATACAAATGAATCCACAAAGATAATGTGTAGATCCAGTGAGGGGATCAAGTCCGATGATATCTGATCGAGCTTGATTGATCGATCTTCTGATCAATCAATGTAGAGTCGTGGAGTTGTAGTCACCTTATTTAGCAGAGGTTAGATGGCTAAGATCATATCAAACAATATATCGACGGCAGGGAAAGGATCTGCAAAGTGTATATGCAAGGAAGATAACATTCTGGAACGCCAAAGTGAAACTTTTGTGTTTAATAACTAATCAATGGACGAGAAGGATTCTGCAAAGCGATCGACGGTTCAAAGGAGTTGCAGAAAAAGATTTGCAGAAGCCCATTTCAAAAAGTTGAAAGGCACATCTGCAATCCGCAATACAGAAGGAATGCACAATCTATAATCCACAAATTGTGGAAGATGAATTGTAGAAGCAGTTTCAAGAAAAATTGAAATGCATACCCACAATCTGCAGTTGTGGAAAGGTAATTGTGAAAAGTTAATTACAGAAAGATGATTGCAGAAAGGTAAATGCGGAAAGGCATTTGCGGAAAGATAAATGCAAAAAGGTACTTGCGAAAAGGAAATTGCGGAAGGATTTTATGTTCAAAATCACATTGATAATTCCGCAAGATATAGGCAAAGATTTAAGAGGAAAAAAAGACAGAGTTAATTAATAAGAAAGGGTGTGACTGCATAAACTAAATGATGATTTAATTATTGATAAAAAGACACAATTTATTCCTTGGAAGGATGTGATTAACAAAGAGATGTGATTCTCAGAAATGATATGGATTTTGATACCAAGACACAATGTTATATATATATATATATATACAAAAGTTTAATCTTGGATGAAGTTTTCTCTGAAGCCCATATCCATGAAGCAACAACAAAAGGTAGAGACCAAGGAAGTAATGAGAAACCAGTGACAATGTTAAAGATATTAGGAGATCCAAAAGTTTGATAAAAACATACTAGGGTGGTGCTAGGGTAGGCTATATTCCTGCAAGGGGGTCATCTTTTCAGTAGTAGCTGATAAAACTAATGTAAATAAAATTTTGCAGTAATAGAAAGTGTTGGTGGTTTTTGTGGAAATTTAGCCCAAGCTGTAGATCAATTACACTCAAAAAATTACTAGTCTAGCATGCAAAATTCAACAAAAATGAGACTAAATATGGAGCATAACATAATAATCTATTGAATAAGTGTACATCATCCAACCTCATAAAGTACTAGGTTGTCAAAATATATAATTACATAAGATATTCGAAAGCATAAGGATGCTATTCGAATTGGACAAAAAGAAGGCTTACTAAACTAGTCAAAATCCCCCATAAGTGCATAAATCACTTTCCTAATCTGTTAAGATGCTCACGAATTGATTGAGTGAGACGTACCAGCTGATAAGTGATGGAAAGAGATCAGATCGATGCTTTTATATGGAGACAAAAAAGAAGGATGAGTTAGGAAAAAAACAAGGTAGTTACTCCTAGACTCAGCTTTTCTCCTTTGCCTTAAAAATGCTAAAAAGCAAGGCAACTTTCAGAAAAAGCAGAACTATGCTTTTTCTATTCTGGAATGACTGCATAGTTGCCAGAATATTTACTAGGATATTTATAAAGAGCTCCTTAAGCAAGTTTTAGCATTTGTTGACTTCTAGGTGCATGTGGATGCCAACTATCATAGTAGGGAATCTAGGAATAAGACAAAATTGACAAATTAATGTCTCATAAGTGTAACTATGGTTTTGATTATTCTAACACCCCTCCTTAAGCTTGACTTTACGTAAAAAATCAGAAAAATATATCAAATAATAGGGCCTATCAACAAGGATTAGTCACCCTTTACATATTGCTTGTCATTAGAAGAAATTTGAGGTCTAAAATGGGCCTCCTAAGGAAAATAATAAAATAATAGTTAAAATAAGAAAATAATATTTATTAACTTTGGAGAAAGAAAGAAAAAAACTACTTTTTTCGTTCGTATTTTCAACTTATCTTTGTTTTTACTCAATTTTCGAGCGAGAGGACTCGTTGGATGCATAATTTAATTCTGCATCCAATGAGTACCCACTCATCATGTTTTTTCAGGTAATTCTTGTTTTTGGGGTAGCAGGGTCCGTCAAAAGTATGTAGTGTGAGTACTCATTGGATGCAGAATTAAATTTTGCATCCAGGGAGCCCTCCCACTCGAAATTTGAGTAAAAACCCAGGGAGATGTTGAAAATACAAACAAAAAAGTAGTTTTTATAATGACAAATATGTCAAGTCAACCATTATGGTTGACTCATTTTATTGAAATTCTATTGGTTCTTGAATTCCAACTCACAAGAATTTATTGTTAGCTCATTTTCTTATAAGGTCCATTTTTTACCGCAAATTTCCTCTAATGCCATACAACCAAACAAAGAGGCAAAACCCCAAGGGGAAAATCCTCCCTTAAACATGGACATAAACAAAAAAATTTGGAAATCTTGTTATCAATCATTCTTCACCACATGATCAACAATCCCCAATAGTGATTTGAGATTACTGAAGGTCTTCTCACAAAACACCTTAGTGAAGATGTCTGCTACTTGCTCTGAAGATGCGCAGTAGAGTAGAGCAATGGTATCATTATGCACAAGCTCCCTGATATAGTGCATATGGATCTCAATGTGTTTGGTTCGCTGTATTTGAACTGGATCAGTAGAGATTTGAATGGTTCTTTGATTTTCACAATAGATGTCAGTGGAAGTCTCTGATTCGATTCCACATTCTCCAAGTATTCCCTGCAGCCACAAACATTGAGTAGTTGCATTCACAACTCCTATATACACTGCCTCTGTAGATGAGAGTGCAATGGCACTTTGCTTCTTACTTGAACAACTGATTGGTCGATATGCAAGCATGAAAAAAAATCCTGAAGTAGACTTTCGATCTGTGTTGTCACCTGCCCAATCACTGTTAGTAAATCCAACTAGTTTTAAGTCAGATTTTGCTGAATAAAAAATCCCGTGAGTTCTTGTTCTTTGAACAAAGTTCAAAATTATTTTAATTGCTTTCCAATGAATTTCATGAGGCTGATCCATGTGTCTAGAAGCCACACTAACTGCATAATGTATGTCGGGTCAAGTATGAGTTAGATAAAGCAAACACGTAATCAACTGCCTATACAGTGTACCAAAGGAAAAGAACTTGCTTCTTCAAGCTTAACTCCATAAAGGATTGGATTCTTGCTTGGCTTGCAATCCTTCATGATGAACTTGTTTAGCAAATCTAAAGCATACTTGGACTGATGGAATTTGATTCCATGTGAGGATTGAGAAATTTTGAGACCCAAGAATTGACTCAACAATCTCAAATCTGTCATGGAAAAGGCATGGTTTAGTGCATCCTTCAAGGAGGCAATCTATTTATTTGAACTTCCTGTTATCAATAGGTCATCCACATACGAAACAATAATCATTAAAGAACCATGTATCAACTTCAAATAGACATTCAGATCATACTTGCATCGAACAAAATTTGGTGAAAGCAAAAAGCCATCAATCTTGGCATACCAAGCCCTGGGGGCTTGCTTTAGCCCATACAATGATTTCTTTAACCTGCACACTAAATATGGTTTATAAACAAAACCTTTATTTTTCTACGTATAATTCTCTTATTTCATATCTCCATGTAGAAAGGCACACTTCGCATCCATGTGATGCACCTCCCATTGCCTTGAAGTTGCAATGGCCAAAGCTAACCTTATGGAGTGCATCTTTGCCATTGGTGCAAAGGTCTCATTGTAATCAATAATTTGAACTTGTGAGTAGCCCTTAGCTACCAATCTTGCCTTATATTTCAAAGGTGAACCATCAGCAGCAAATTTGGTTTTATAAACCCACTTACACTTTACTAGCTTTCTCCCTGGGGGAGATTGAGTAGTTTCCAGGTGTCATTCTTCTAGAGCGAGTTGTATTCTTACTTCATGGATTTTTTCCATCCTGGATCATATGATGCATCTTCATATGTCTAAGGATATGATTCAACCATCAAATAACACTTATCAACAAAGAATGGATCTTTCATAGAAAGGGCACTCTCAAATTGAGATCTAGTCCTCCTAGTGTCACTAGGATTCCCGGCTAGTTCCCCAACTCCATAAATGGTTCTTGCTACCCATTTTGGTCTTGTAGTACTGTTAGGACATGCAATTAAATCATCATTATCAGACATATCAAAATCAACAAACTCATTAGTTTCTTCACTTACAATCAGTGGCTGTGGTGATGAAGAGGACTCTCCAATTTCTGTTGCTGCTAAAGGCTCTTCCTCAAACTGAACACTCCTTTTGATGAAATATTTTTTAGTGCTCAATTTGATCATATTGTACCCTTTGGAATATTCAATTAGAATTCTATCCCAAGCCTTTGAGGCAAAAATCCTGAAATGGGCCACATATGGCTTGTGCCCACTCTAAGCTTCGAAAGGAGTGATTACATCAAGTTGCTTGCGAGGTACCCTATTCTGGATATAGGATGCACATTTTATTTCTTCAGCCCAAAAATTTGGTGGCAAAGTTTTAGACTCCATCATACAAGTCGCCATCTCATTGAGTTCTCTATTCTTCCTCTCAACAACACCATTTTGCTGAGGTGTGTAGGGAATAGATTGTTGCATCTGTATACCTGCATCTTCACAATAATGGATGAACTCAGACTTGACATACTCATCACCATTATCAGATCTGAGGATTTTTAGTTTCCTCCCATACTGGTTCTCAACCAAGGCTCAAAAGACCTTGAAGAGGTCAAAAAATTCAGACTTGTGTTTTAGGAAGTAAACCCAGCTGTACCTAGAAAAGTCATCTATGAAGGTTTGGACATATGAGGGACTGGGCCAGAAATGTCACTAATTAACTCAAGGGGTACAAAGGTTCTCTCATGACTAGCTCTCTCATACTTGTGCTCTGGGTGTTTTCCTAGGATGCAAACTTGACAGACTCCCTTAGAAAACTTGATCTTTGGTAACCCTATGACCATGTCTTTGTCACTCAAATTTGAAATATACTTGTAGTTAAGATGACCAAATCTCTCATGCCAAATCTTGCTTTCTTCATTAGCATGAGTGAGAAGAGTAGAGGGGTTTGAGAAAGGTAGGAAATGGGAAAACTTGTATACATTTGAATTGTGATCCACAACACCTTTTGCTATGACTCTACAATTCAAAATCTCTAAGATTTCAACTTCATTGGGCGAGAATAAAACCTTCGTAGGAGACTCAGTGTAGGTCATCTGATACACTGACAAGAGGTTAGCAGCAAGCCCTGGGACATACAACACATCATTGAAAGAACCATGGTCAAGATCAATACTACCCTTCCCCATACTATCGGTAACAAAGTCATCTCCCAAAACAATTTTTGGACCTTTCAAATCATCAAGAGAGGAGAAATACTCCCTTGTTGAAACCATGTGTCCTGAAGCTCCAGAATCAATGATGAAGGTGGATGATCTCAAAGTACTGGCAACCAAGGCATGTACTCTCTCCTTTTCATCTGAATTTAATCATCCTTCCCTCTTCTTTTTGCATTCAGGAAGGGAGATGTTGTTCTTCTCCAGGAGTTGGGTCAACATGTCGATTTGCTTCTTCATACAAGAGCTCTCAAGATGATAGCCCTTACTGCAGTATGTGAACTTTCTCATTTCACCTTTGTTCTTCTTGGAGCCTGAGAGCTCCTCCTGAGATTTTGACTTGTCTCTCTTTTGTTCAGGTGGATTCTTTGAATTGGCTTTCTTCTTGGCTTTGGAATCCACCCATAGAATCTGCAACAACCAAATCTTGGTCTTTAGAAGGTTTGATGGTGCTCATCATTACCAATTTATCTTTCTCCTGGGTGAAGGATTCCATGAAGTCAGCAAGCTTAGGCATCTTCCAAGCTCTTGTTGTCAATTTGGTGGCATGGAAGGTCGAAACAAACACTAAGTAGTCAGGACCAAGCTTCGAAAATATGGTTAAGACTAGTTGCTCTTCCTTCTTTTCGATTCCACATTGTTTTAACTATAGAACTAGGGCCTTAAACTTGGAAAAGTAGACTTGCAAGGATTCGAAGCTGTTGGGACTCAATGAGATCAGCTCATTCTCGAGTTGATGTCCTCTCATTTCATTTGTCTTTCCAAATAGAGTCTCAAGCTTCTCCCAAAACTCACTTGGTGATGACAATCCATCCAGATGGAAGATGGGGTCTCTTGAAATGCTTAAGCATAAAATACCATAGGCCTCATCCCTCCTATTGTGCCATTTAGTTTTCTCTACAGCTGCATTGGGCTCAACCTCAGTTGCCATGGTAACCCTGTAGAGGCCTTTACTCCTCAACAAAATCTCCATCTCAGCCTTCCATTCGAAAAAGTTGAATGGAGTCAAGATGATCCCTTGAGATTGGTCCATATCTCAGCAACTGTGCCTTTCAACCAGCAGAATGCGCTCCCAGACAGTGATGTCGAACCTGCAATAACAATATAGAAGGAGAGAAATTGATCTATCAAGGCTCTAATACCATGTGGAAATTAAGACCAAGCTGTATAGATCAATTACACACAAAAGTACTAGTCTAGCTTGCAAAATTCAACAAAAAGGAGAGTGAATATGGAGCATAACACAATCATCTATTGAATAAGTGTACATCAGCCAACCTCATAAAGTAATAGGTTGTCCAAATATATAATTACATCAGAGATTCAAAAGCATAATGATGCTAATCGAATTGGACAAAAAGAAAGCTTACTAAACTAGTCAAAATCCCCCATAGGCGCCTAAATCACTTTCATAATCTGTCAAGATGCTCACGAATTGGCTGAGTGAGATGTACCATCTAATAAGTGATGGAAAGAGAGCAGATACATGCTTTTGGATGGAGAAATATGAGGATGAGTTGGGCAAAAAACAAGGCAGTTACTCCTATACTAACTTTTCTCTTTTGCCTTAAAACAGCTAAAAAGAAAGGCAACTTTCAGAAAAAGCAGAACTAGGGTTTTAATGTTCTGGAATGACTGCATAATTGCCAGAATAATTTCCAGGATGTTTCTAAAGCGCTCCTTAAGCCAATTTTAGCATTTGTTGACTTCTAGGTGCAAGTGGAATATGCCAACTAACATAGTAAGGAATCTAGGAATAAGACAAAATTGACAAATTAATGTCTCATAAGTGTAACTATGGGTTTGATTATTTTAACAATTTTCTCAATTGGGCTTCCACGATAAAAATTGTGTTCCTTGTGTCTTGTTGATCATGTGTGTTAATTAATACGTTGAAAGTGGTTTTAATTGTTAAAAGTTATCAATACTGATTCACCCCCCCGCACTCCCCCCCTTTATTATTGTCCAATATTCCAACAACAACCTCAAAAACTTCTTTCTTTTTACTTTTCTTTTTGTTGGGACAATGTCTTGCAAGGTGGCCCATAACTCTGACAAGCAAAACATCTCACCTTACTCATGTCTTTCTTTTCTAACAAGGCTCCACTACTCGATCCTTTCTTCTTCTTGCCCTTGGCCTAAAGGGCCACATCCTACTCATCATCCCCATTCTGTTGGCCTATGTGATTGGAACTTGGTCTCAACTCCTCTTATATGAAGTCATCCCAAAGTTTGGTCCATGTCTGCATGTTCTCTCAAGCAACAACCACTCACACAAAATCCTGCCAAGGTTGTGAGAAACCATTCAAGGTAGTTCTCACCAACTCTACTTCTCCCACTATCTCGCCAATATCCCCCAACTAATCACGTGCTTGTGAAATCCAAGTATAGTATGATGTGACATTCTTAGTCTTGGTCATCTTAGTATTCCGTAATTTCTCCCTCAAAACCATTTTTTTAGCCTTAATTTTGCTTTGAAACAACTTTATCAAATAATCCCACATCTCATAGCATTCTTCTTACTGGTCACATGAGGTATCATGTGGTCTCTGGCTGCATAAAGACGAAGATGCTTAACCATCATATTCTTCTTGTTGCACTCATCCAACTCATCAAGAAAAGTGGGAATCATGACAAATCCCTTGGTTATTTCCCACAAGTCAAGAACCTCTAGAAGTAAAGAGACCAGGCTCCTTCCATGGAGCAAAGTTGGACTCACCCACAAGCATGTCTCAAAATCGTAAGCCAAAGGTCACAAACATTTTCACCAACCAACCAAGAACAACTCTAAATCTTAGCAAACTGTGTCAAAAATCACTGACTTAGTATACCAATCTACAATTCTCTTACATACACAACTACACCAAAACTAGCCACTATCAAACTCAAAACCCCAACTATGATACCATGTTAGAAATTCATACTTAAACTCAGTCCAAAGCACTTAGCCAACTCTGATATTAGTATTCTATAAGCATAAAGAAAACAACCATATTTCATTGGTACAAAACTCATGCAATTATAAGCTAATATAGCGTACTAAGTAAACTTATAGCAACATAAATAGATCATATCAGCAAACTGTAATATTCATTTAGACATAGTGATTTTGGTCTAACAAACCCTGGAAATACCCCTTAAGTGGAAAACTAGTCCAAGAAAAATTTGTATTGAGCTTAAGAGATGAATATCAAAGAGAGTACACCATTCATGAAAATACAACATTGAATATCAAAACAAAACCTTGGTTGTAGTGCCTTTCCTCAACATTGAAATGCATGCCAAAATCTCCATAGTATGATACAGGAAATTAGTTAGGTAAGATCTCAATGTACAAACAATTCAAGCTGCATTTATTCTCTCGATTTCTGTGCACACTCACCCTCCACTTCTGTACGGATTGATAGGTTGCTACAGACTTGGAAAATATGCTAACAACAAATCACTTGTTGTATTCTCCTCTTCTCCTTTATGCCAATTTTAAATGCAAAAAACACCTCGATCTTATGCCAATTTTTTTCCTTGAAATTGTGCATAAACATCGTCATACGAACTACACTTGATTTCCAAAACTCTTTTGGAAAAGCATGCTCATTAACAATTTATGTTGGTGTGCCCCTCTTTTAGAAAATCATGCCCTCTAGAAATTTGTGCCCACACTTTGGGGTGCTCTTTTTTTCTCTTCTCTTGCTCAAGTGCTTCACACACTCCTCACCAAGCTCCTCCTTGGAAATTGAGCCACTCCAAAAACTCTCTTTGGAATGAATGTTAAAGGTCTCATAAACTCTTTTATTTATCATTTTAGGGTAACTCCTTGTATTTTCATCTTCTATGGCAAGAACTAGATCTTGGCCCACAAAATCCAAGGTTGTGATTTAATCTCAAGGTGACTTAAATCACTTAAGTCATAACTATATAAAATCACATCTTTCTGAAAGGTCACTTTAACCCTAAAATAATAAAATGTACACTTTACTAAAATACACTATTATAAAGTACAACTCACTTTAATAAAGGATATCTCACTTTAATAATATAAAGTCACATCATAAAATCACTTTAAAAACACGTTTAATAAAGTAACTTTATCTCATTAATGAGACCCCATGTGTTTGGACCCCTACACCTAGGCACATGATGTAGAAGTGCCTCCGAGCTACCAAAAATTAACCAATTTGCTCCTTCGCTTGAGTGTTGGCAAGGTTTCTTTGTAATATATGTATCATACCTCGAAGTTGTTTGAATTGGTTATCTAACATAAAATTTTGGAAACTCTTAGGTACACACTTACCTTGCTTAGGTTGTGTTCATATGGGGTTTTTGCACTATTGTCATCAACGGTAATTATCCCTTACTAGAATAAACCCTTCAATACCATGTAATTTATAATGATGGCATTGCCAATAAAACTACATAAATTGTTTTTTAAAATTGGTGGTATAAGTGAGTGACCAACTACATTAACCACCTTGCACATAGCACCATATTCATCCCATCAAGTAGTACCGTATAAAATCTTGATTGTAGTTCTAGTCCTTGTATTTGAACTGATATTTTATGACATCTTCCTTTGTTTTTGGTCTGATGTTTATCAACAACCTTAATATCTAGGTCCTTTTAAGGGTATACAAAAAAGATTTAATTCCTTAGCGAAATTGATGTCCATTTAGTTATGAGTACTACCCAAATATACAAAGATTGTTAGTTCCTTATTTTTTACGCTTCCCATGAGTTTCAATGTCTTAGCATGTGAGTTTTTTTTTCAAATGTAGATGACTTTGACATTTGTTGTGTCTTTTTTATTGGAATCTTATATTAAGGAAATTTTGAGGTCATATATGAGCCTCATAAAAAATATATTAAAATATTATGAACTACGTATTTTATGGGGAAGGTATACTTGACAACTCACATTTCCACAACGTTAAATGTACAATTTAGATAACCATGGTTGAGTTACATAGTATAAACAAAAATAATAAAAAATGTTATATTGAAGTGACTAAAAGCTAATTTTAATTTCCAAAAAATGTGTAGTGCTTGGATGTTTTTATGTCCTTGAACTTGGAGACCATTTTTAATAAAATATAAACACAATGAAAAGACAATAAAATACAGACACAATGAAAAAACAATATAATACAACATAAAAAAACATCAAAATTTTCAAATTTTCTCCAACCACACATTGAAAATTGAAATTTAATATATATATATATATATATATATATATATATATATATATATATTCTTAATTTTTTTATTAAGCCTATGTTTTTTTGTTTCTTTATATAATTTATGTATTTTTATGATATAATTAATTTAGTGTCTAAAAATTAAAATTTAAGATAACATGTATATTTTTAATTTTTTTAAGTTCTTAATAAAATTTGCATCTAATATGCTTAACCCATTATTCAAAAATTAAAAAATTAAAAATTATATATATATATATATATTAATTTAAATTGCTTATTTTCTTATTAAACAAATTTATGTGTTTTTATAATAAAATTAATATAGTTAAATTCTCATAAAATATGATGTTTATGATTTGTATAAAAAATCATTAAACCAATTTAGGTTTTCTTTTCTATATTAATAAATTAATCACACATTATTAATTTTTTTAATTCCTTTCAACATTTTAAAATATAGAGATGTTTTAATATATTAATTATATGCTCTAAATTTAATATTTAATTATGTGTGTGTGTGAGAGAGAGAGCTCTAGAGGAATCAACACCGACATCATTTTCATACTCGCGTGATACATGGTTGATTTCAATAGTTTCATTATAACCCCTAGGCACGACCAACTATGGGCTCAACCTTCGTGCACATTTCGTCGAGACTTGAACCGTTGGATTGCTTAACATCATGTATGTCTTAACATAAGGTGCAGTTGTCAATAACCCTACATCATTGAGCCTTATTAATATATTTATTATACATTCTAAATCTTAAAATTTTGATTTTAACAAATTTTTTTATTTTAATATAGGTTAACACATATATTCTATACTTAAATTTAATCTTTAAAATTTGATTCTAATAATTTAGAATTTGAATCTTTCTTAACTTTTAATCAATTAATTTTAATATAATTTTGTAAAATATTGCATTTTAATGTAATTATAAAGTTAATATTTAATATTTTGTATAATGTAATGTATTTTAATTTTTAATTAATTGTCCTATAATTTGATTATTACATTTTAATATGATTTTTGTTTAAAATTTAGTCATTTGAACGTTAGTTTTTAAATTGGATTTTTTATGAATATATTATTTTGTAATGCTTTTTATTGTAAATGTTTTATATAAATCTAATAATAAAATATTTTAAAAGTATTAGAAAAGTTAATAATATTTTTTAAAATAACAAAATAAAATAAAATTTAATTAAAATATATAATTATATAATATTTTTGAGATTAAGAAAAATAGATGAATATATCATATACTCATAAATAAAAATGTGTAAATAAAATATATTTTTAACATTAAGAAAAAAAAAGATAAATATAACATATATTAAAATTGTGTAAAGACATATATTGGGTTTTACAAAATATATGAATAAACAAAAATATATTTTATTGAAAAAGTGTGAAAAAACATTAGTACTTTACAGTAGGTGTAAATATATTTGTAAACTACCATGGTTAACCAAGATTTTGATCAACCTTTTAGAATATGACAAATAAGCAACCTTAACTCAAATAATGCCAACTCAACTATTATAGATGATGCCATTCTCTAAATTGTGATTGGTTCTTGAAAAAATGATTTTAATAATACTTTTTTGTTTGGAGGCCAATTTTTTACCTCAAATTTCTTCTAATGACCTCATTGTGTTTTCAAAGATGAAGGATATATTTTTTGGTTTCTTGTGTTTTATTTTTTTGAATCTCTTCCCCTTGTGACACGTCATCATTACTATTATTCACTAGTGTAGATGAAATTGATTCCAGTCATAGTTTTCATGGTGATTCATCATTATCCAATTTTGAATTGTAGGCGGCCATGATTTCATTTTCTAGATTTGAGACTTCTACTTGTTTGCCATATACTATTCGATAGTAATATGATCATGCATCTTCACATCTATGCCTTGGAGTTCAATGTTTCCCACATTTCCGACACATGTTTTCTTTCTTTTTGTCCTTTTTCTAGATGAGAATATTTGTTGTAATCTCTTGATGTGCTATAACTTGTAGATTTTGTCATTATAGCAGCCCCATGTTGAGTATTAAGCTTTCTTTCAATTATTTTTGCCATGCTTCTAGCCTCCACCAAATTCCATGGTCTTGAAATTTTAACCCCTTACAGATAATAGAATTCAACCCTGTAATATATAATTAGAATCTTAGCATCTATAAGGTCAAGAAATCTTGTAGCTAAGACCTCCCATTCATGGGTATAATCATTAAATGTTGTAAATGTGAATTTGACGGGTAAATGCCCGTCATGGGTCAATTTATCCGTCAAATACAGCTAATATTTTATGGAAACCGTCAAAATCTGGCTTAGAATATAGAAAAAGTTTCAGATTTTAACTATTACTGGCAATTTTTGACTGATGTCCGCCATTTGAAATTCCTACCCTGATCCCCATTATATTCTAGCAATCAACCTACAACTCACTTCTAAGCCTGATTCAGGCTCCATGAGGATCTTTTCTAGAACCCTATGTTGAGTTCACAACTGACTGCGATTTGATAAGGCTATAGAGGACTTTTAAATTAGCAGTCCCTTACTCCATCTCACACATCCATGCCTTTTTGGGCTCTGTGAGGAATTGTCATTACATTTATTTCTTATATGGCCAATAGTTATTTTGATTTTGCATGTGTTCCTCATCCTCTTTTATATGGCCCTTGTTTCATTTCATTATAGCCTTTTGGCTTGAGTTGCATTTATTTAGATATAACAAGAATCACACATACGCATGTAATGATGGTAAGACAACTTGCTTGGAGGAGTAATGGGGACACTTTCACACTCTAGAGCCGAGACTAAAGTAAAACATGGAGGCCTATCAATACACAGAGGTCACAGTTGGGAAAAGATATTTGATAACACTTGTCAGGTTCATTGTCATAGGGTACCCTGCTGCATGGATGACACAGGTTGACGGAAAGACAAATGGAAAGATGGTGCCAGCAAATAAATGCGAGATGAACTCAACTGACAAAGGATAATTCTACCAGCAACCATGCATCAATAACACAACACTAACACTACACCATTGTTTCATTTGACACTCGAGAAGATAATTAATGATCACCAATTATTTCACCACAAGGCTAAGTCTAATATACTAAGATAAGCAAAAGAGAACCATAATATGCAACCCACATGCCATGTATTTGATCAAACACATACTTTCAATGGATATGTCTCTGATGCACTGACAAGGGTACGATTGTTCTGACTTAGCATAAACCATGACATAGAAAGCTTCGCTCGGGGCTCAAGAAGAGGCTCATCAGCAAAGGGAACATTGACACACTGCTCCGATACTCTGCATGTATTCAGCCATTGATCGTTGCTGACAAAATAGGATCATCTCAAAGTATGACTAGCTCTGGTCTGGGACAAAACGTATCTACACATCATGGTAGCCCCAACTACTATAGATGTGGTAACAAGTTCATAAGAAGTAAATTTGAAAAATCTCGGGTTTGACGTGAAGTTTTTTAATTTGTATCAAGAAGCGATTCTTGAAATTTCCAGACGTAAGTGGTTTAAGATGGTCTTATGTATGTCAGGCGTGACCCTAACCTTTCCCTAAAACCTAACTCTAATGTGTGTGGATTTTGGCATTGAACTCACTTGTGCATTCATACATATTAAAAAAAGGATTCATAACATACATCTCTGCTCACTTGAGTATGTCTATTTTATTTGGATAACCTGCAATGGTTCACATTTTGTTTACAATTTCATCACCATTTGTAGTTCTTAAGGTCCCTATAGTAAAAGTTGAAAACTAAGTTGTGCTGCAAATGTACTCAAATTTATTTTCAAGCGGAGCCTAAAATGCAAGACTTCAGTTCCTTCTCCAATCATCATAATGCTAATGCTATACAACAACAATCAGCAACTTTGGTATCTTGTAGATGGCAATGAGAATGCACAAATCAAATACATGGCATTAATTACATTAAATCTTGGGAAAGCATATTAGGCAAATTCCAGTAAAAGTAATATTATTACTGGCATCATCTAGAAGCTTACACTATTTTTTGCATGCTAGCCTTTGAAAATTAAAATTTAGTTAATCGCCACCCAATCTGCCGTAATGATGGGATCCTTTGCTTCTACATCTTTCTCATGTATATGATGCTTATGCGTTCTTATGATAACAATCACAATTATAGCAACATCAATTCTTTTGCTAAAAATATTTATAAATTCGATGAAAGCTCTTATAAACTGTAAGTTGTTTTTAGGGATTATTGTTGGACATTTAGTTTTAATTGGTAATGATACGCATACTCTGACACTGAATGTGCCATCAATAAGATCTTTGTCACAGCAGTTCTAGCTCATACAGCAAACTAGAAACTGCAAATGTGCACTAATTAGCACGGCATTGCTTATTTCTGTCAAAACAGTCTTGTCGCTGATTGCAGATTTTCGCAGTTTCAGACATTTCAGGGGAAGAGACAAAAATCTGATACATGCCACTTCCTTCTTACTGTCATTGTTATATTCCAAAAGAAAGCCAGTGCAGCGGCTTTGTTTCTATAAAAAAGACAACGGGAATAGCCAGTGCATTGGCTTTGTGTCTATCAAAAAGACAATGGGAAGCTTTCTACTTATAGAAGTCACACCTATAAATCTGAGAGTATCTTTTCCGGTGGTCATTAAGATACCCTCCTAATTTAACAGGGACCAATAACGAGAAAAGACAAAAATAAATAAAATTTAATAACAATAGAAATATGCTTGGCTAATTATAATGAATAAAATCAAATGAATGAAAAAAAATCCCTTAATCCCGAGAATCTGCTGTTACTGACTCATTTACTTGCTCATTTCCTTCAGCATTATTTTGCTGCCCCCAAAGTTGGGCATAACGCCCACCTTTCAGCAAAAGAGTTTCATGGGTTCCTTGTTCAACCACTCTTCCCTTCTCCATAACAATGATCTGATTTTATAAATAAAAATATTATTTACTAGTTCTCGAGAAAAAATGCATGTGAAATATATCTACTCCGGCAAATCAAAGATGAAATTGAGCATCTAGGCATGAGACGAAAACACCAGGTAACTGACCTCATCACATTGCATTGCAGTCGTAAGACGGTGGGCGATGAATATTGAAGTTCGGTCTTTTGCTAGGGACTTCAATGCCGACAAAATTTCAGCTTCTGTTGTGCTGTCCAGTGCACTAGTGGCTTCATCACATAAGCTTTGAAAACCAACAAAACAAACAAAATCAGGTTTACAAAAATCCCAATCGAATGACACATTGGAACTTTTTTCAACCTATCAAAAAGATACAGTTGCAAATCAATACTGCCAACCATCTATAAAAGGAGGAAAAACACATTCAACCTTTCAAGAAAACTATTATCAAATTTGACCAGTCCTGGTATAAATTGATATTGCCACTTACAAGATAGAAGGAGACTTTAAAAATGCCCGGGCTAGAGCCACCCGCTGCTTCTCTCCTCCACTCAACTGAAAACATGAAATTGTAGGCTTATCTCATGATTCCGTTGTCAATGATACAAATGCAATGAAAGAAAGTGAAGAGGATTTCAGATAAGAAAATGATATATCAATAATTATGATTTGCCATATTCATAGCTAAAATTGATGAGGGAGTTTAACCAGCACACCTGTTCTACAATAAGCAAGGGTTGCAAAAAGAGTTCCATTTTTTTATGCATATAAGATGGGGTAAAAGTAAAACCATTTTACTTCATTTAGTAGCTTTAAAGTACTATCACACGCAAACAAATAACTAAATTTGTTGAAGTAATTGTTTTTATTGTGTGTTCTGCCTCGGAATTATTGTTTTGCGGAAAGCATGAGCTGCATACCTATAATGTAGTTATACTCTCAAAATCTAGGGAATCCTGATATTTACCAAAGAGAAATGAAGTTCGCAATTTTTAATTAAGAAACGCATTAAGCTTTGCCATGAAATTTGTCAGATTCATAGAAAATGAGTAATGGAAATGAAGTGAATAAGCTGAAGCTCCAGCTTCCCACACCTTGAGCCCTCTTTCTCCAACACGAGTTTGGTATTGATCAGGAAACCGTAAAATTGTATCATGTATTGCTGCATGACGGGCAGCATCATAAACCTGGAAATTTGGTAAACAGTCAGTCTTGCCGTAAGGAAATTATATAACAAAGGAAAACTTCAACATAAGAGAATTAGTAAACTCCTTTAGACAAACCTCCTCTTCGGTTGCTGTTAATCGACCATAATGTATGTTATGGAATATTGTATCATTGAAAAGTACCTGTTAATCAATGAAATAAAAAATTGTTCAATTCTACATTGACAAGTATATTATTTTCCTGAACGATTAGAGATGTTAAAAATTATATGACAAATAAAATCTATCTGTTCAGTGAAAGTTTGATTATTCATGCTAAAGTGGAATCTATAAAAATAAAGTTAAGGTGCCACGGTATTTGTATTCGGGGATGGGGACAACACTTTTCGAAGCAGGGGACTTGGGTAAACATTAAAATTTTATATCTACAAAAAGATTATTGAATTTTTATTATTATAAAGTATGACTCTAATTTTTGTAAATAGACCATGTTCATCATTTTGAACAAGAAACAACAAAAACATGCATATTCATGAAATCTATTAACACATTCAGAGTTCTCATTCAACATTGATTCATTCAATGGTAATACGATGATGAGAAAAAGTTGAACAATAAACTTGATTATTGTCATTTGAAAATTGAAATTAACATTAACAAGTCTAGTATCTTGAACCTTAAACCAAGTACATATGTATAATGTCATATACATAGAAAAGAAAAAAGAAAAAAGAATCCCTAATGGCATTTCGAAAAATGAAGTAGAAAATTAAAAAAATAATAAAAAGCTTAGTTGATTTGCCTTCCTCAAACCAAGTAAAACTGAGAGGTGGGTTTTGTGTTTTGAGTACATGAGATTTTCAGGCAAATGAGGGATCAGGGTTTTGGAGGAAGGGACCATTCATTCGTTCCATTTTTGCCTTTAAGTGGAAGTCACAACCCCAAAGAACCTCAGCGTATCCAAATTGGGTTTTGGGTACATGATTCAAGGGGTCGTCTCCATATCCTTGATGGGAAGCACCAAATAAAACCCAGGTGCATTGGGGTTCTTCTGAGTTAGCCTAGGGGCATTCCAATTCCTGAAACCAAGATAGGAGACGGGAACCTATTAGCACACTTTTTAACACTTCAATCAAATCTGATATAGGTGTAAATCAATGATGGCAAAGTGGCTAATTCAAGGAATGAATGACCCAAATTGTCATGGGCAAACCTCATTTTCATTCAGGCTGGTGCATGCCAACCTTAGGGGGGAGTCCCTAGGTACCGGGTTGCTGATCTTGGATCTGATTTTTTATAACAGAAACACAAAAATAAGCAGCAAATTTGTCTTGGATAGCATGTAAACACCCGCCAAGACGTTAGGAAAATATAGTTTTATCTCGTTTGGAAGGACCCTCCAGTGTTAGCATGAAAAATATGGAAGAAATTGAGGAGAAACCCACTTAAAAGATAGATAATGTATCAGAATAAATGGCTATTGAACTACTAATTGAGGTTGGTTGTGGTGTCATTGAGTTGAGTGTGTTTGGACAAGGTTTGGTTGACTGTATGTGAAGTCTCTTGGTTGCTCAAATGTGTCTCTTACTTAATGAACTAGGCCAAGTAAGAAGGGTTGGTTGACTGTCAGAGCACTTGATTAGATTAACACAAGTATATGATTGATTTGGCACAAGTACACAATCAGCTTGGTACAGGTTGGTTCAATTGAGCAGGATTGGCACAAGTTGCTTTATGTGCAGTTGGTCTGACTAAGACTGGCTGAGCTGTATGAGTAGTTAGTTTGAATCATGTAGATTGAGTTTGGTGTATAGTTGGTTAGACTCAGATTGACAGAGTCGGATGATGTGAGCAATAGATTGATTGGTACAGCTTGATTGGACAGGCTGATTGTACAAGTTGATGAGCAGTGGTTAGTAGTGGCAGTGGTTGAGCAATGTGATACAGTTGTGGTGCAGTGATCAGTGACAGTGATCGTACAGTGTAGTACAGGTGTTGATTAGCAAGTCCGCAGGATCAGTGTGGTCGTGGTTCAGCAAATTCTTCATATTGGGTGGCAGGACAGGGCAAGGAAAGGTGGTTGTAGCCTCCTTCCGGTTGTAGCTAGAGAACTAGGGAGTTGAAGCTTCATTCAGGTTGTAGCCTCCTTCCAGTTGTAGCTCGAGAATTGAAGTCATTGTAATAAAGGGGTTGTTGCCTCCTTCTAATTGTTGCTGGATAATTATTATTATAAAGGCTTGTGTCGTTTTTCCCCCAGGACTTGGGTTTCCACGTAAAATTTGGTGTACTATGTATTATGCTATGCTTCTTATGTGATGATGATGATAATAATGTTGATGATAACATAGTGATAATGTGATAATCCATAATATTGAATAAGTTGTTGATTGCTAAAATTGAAAAAGTAATAAAATCTACGCACACTGATTCATCCACCCCCCCCTCTCAGTATACCTGGTGTGTCCAACAAATTGTATCAGAGCGACAGGTCAAGGGTTTGATACTCACCCGGCTCGCGTTGGGGGGGAGATTGTTGGACATTGGGTTCAGCGCTCCCCGTGAGTTTCGTGACATGGACTAATCACCTCCCAAGATCCTAACTCAGGCAATTGTGGCAGAGATTAACACCTACGGGTTTTGGTCTAAAGGCAATTGTGAATCCAACAATTTCAATTTCCATCAATAAAAAATTTCCGTGAAAATGGAGTTCTTTTAATGTTTTAATTGTAAAAATTCAATTAAGCATAAAAGTGGAACTAGGGGGGAAAATTTTCCATGGGGGTGCTCATTTTCTTACTCAGATAAACCACATTACCCATAAACCCACTTTGAGAGTTAAATTAGTGATTATTAATCACTTAATTTGATTTTCTCAAAAAAATGAAAAAAAATAAAAATATATATAAAATATGGAGAAAAATCAAATCCCACCAATCAAGGAAACTTGTCCCATACATGTTTCAGAGGTGGCGGACTTAATAGGCATAAAAAAAATGTCAAATCAAAGGTTGATCTCATAGATTGGAATCATATCCAAGAGAGGGTGAGTTAAGCTCACTTCATGATGGCACATTACCTAGAGATGAGGGTCCATCAGTAGACACAGCAATCAATTGTTGGTAGTGAGTTCATCCCAAAGGAAGGTGGCGCATCACTTGAGAGGTGGCGCCCATCCCTCATGAACGAATCTCAATCACCTCCCCCAAATCACTCACTCTACTCCTCTTCAACTCCAATTAGCCCCAGTTACTTCCAGTTGAAGAATGCACCCCCCTTTGGCTCATTTTTCTATAAAAGAAAGTGCTTGGCTCCTTTTGTTCTCATGGTCAGAGGATGGAAAGGTTGTTGAAGCTCTACTCGTCCAGTTTGTAATATATAGAAGGCTTTGAAGGAAAATCTTTGGTGTATGGCTCCATGTCAATGGTTTATGACGTAACTGTAGCGTAGCTTGTTTACTTGTTGCATTTGTTGTTTATCAAGCCTTTGAAGGACTGCTACTAGTCAGTAGGATAAATGATTGTAGTTTGATTTCATTTATTTTTTGCTTATGCACAACGATATAGGATTTGTATGTTTTACTTGCTTGTATGCATACTATTATGATCTCTGGCATAAGAAGCACCGAATTTGATGTTCTTTTTGCAAGTAGCTTTCGCTATGTAGGTTGTCTACTTTGAAGTATTGGTGGATCTTGTTTGACTCCTCTGTCGTTCAAGCACATTCAAAAAGACACAATCCCTCTGCACTCCACCAATGAACTCCATTGCCCAATGTTTCTAGGCTCTCAACATCTTCTTGACTCTTTCCTTCACGTTTAAATTCAAATTCTTTCTTTGGTCACGGTTCTTGCATGCTTAGTCAAATCAGTTTCTTTCAAAAATGTCAATAGTTGATTGTTTAAGTATGCATGTTTTAAGTAGATCTAAGTTTTAAGCTTTATTTCTTATAGATATAGCTTTCCTAACTTAGTACTTAAGTTTATTGAAAAATCTATCTTTCGAAGTACTTAAGCTAGTAAAAAAATTTATGCTTTTTAATGTCTTATCTAGCAATTTCAGTGCTTTTAGGTGGCTGGTTTTTCACTTTTAACCAACAAGCAAGAGGAGGTGCTGGCAAAATTTGGGCAATCTAGACTATCCAAGACTCCAACAACACCTCACCTTGATCCTATTTCAAGATTCGAAACCTGTAATCCTTTGGATCTGAATCTATAAGGACCAATGGAATCCACCCTTAAACTTGTATAAATAAAAAATAAAGGAAAAGCAAGTGGGATACACAACGCCCACACCCCATCACCGCTACGGGGATTTGTGTCGCCTATTTTATGGTTTGCTTTTTTGCTTTGTATAATTATTTTAGCTACTAACCAATTGAGTATTTTGTTTTCTTTAGTTTATATTAGATCAAGAAGTTTATTTTCAGCTTTTCATTTTGTTCAAGTAACAAACCCATCTACTACGCTTTCCCAAAGTATACTCTTGTTTCCACTAAAAAGGTTTTCCTGAGTAAGTGTTTACAATTAGAAAAGAGATTTGTAGCCTTGGACTAATTAAATAACATTTGCTTTAATTCCTTTCTTGTAACAAACTTTGACCTTGCATACCTAATCATGCTCTTGGACGGTCACAGGGTTGCTTGACCTTCAGTCATAATCAGAAAGGGGATACTTGGTGACATTTAATACGAAAATCCACAAACACTTTTATTGTCGAAGTGAAGGGTTCACAAAGAACTTACTATAGAGTCAGAAGGCTACTCCAAGGAGATTATATCTCACCTTGTTGGACATTTGGTATAGTTTCTTTTGAACTCATCATTGAGAATAAAGGCCGAGTGGGCCAAACCAGAATTAACCCATTAATAATCAACTAATCATAATAAATCTAAAACTGACCAAGAAGCATTGCACAACATCTCCTTTCAGTAGCATTCACTTAATTACTAAGTTGCACTGAAATGGATACGGGAACGGATACGACAAATTTTGAAAAATGTCGGATACGATATGGCAAGGAAACGACAACAGACTTATATATATATATATATATATATATATATAAAAGGCTATAAAACATACTTTAGATTACCATTCATCAATTAGATTTAAAGGTAGTCATGTCATTTATAACAATTAAAATTAGCAAACTCAAATGTTGTCTTAAACAATATTCTTCTATCTCAAGTGCCATAGATAAGTCACCCACTGACAAGCATTTAAACAAGAACATGTCAACTACTTCTAAACATCGATTTCAAACCCTAAAATAACTTGATGGATGTATCCAAATGTTACCATCTAACAAATATTACACTAATTGCACCTCTAGAAAAGTGTTGAAATTTGTGATTAAACACAATTTTTTATGTAAACCAAAGACTCAACTATGTTGTATTTGGGTTGGTCCACTCACTGAAGAGACAATCAACTAAGCGAGACTCAATTGACCAATCGACTGGTTCAAAACGTGACTAGCCGACTGGCTCATAAAAGGCCTAAATTCACAGGATTGTCTATGATTTGGAACCAACTTGGATATTCAAATTTGACATAATCTAACATGTTTTAAGGGGGTTAATTAAGCACTCAAGTATAAATAAGTGAGCTCATGTTTTAGTGCAACTTAGGTGTGACTGTGATGACATGCATTATTGAACTCTATGCCATAATACTATCTCTAGACACCAATGAGTTCCCTTGGATATGTTGTTTACGTTTTATGGTTTATACTAATAAAAATGCTTGAAATAAGATTAAAATATCACATGCATATCATATGGAGAATTGACTAAACGATGCATCATCATAATTCTCTCCACGACAGAAGGATATGGATATGAGTGTACTAGCAATGGAGTAAATAAGGCCATAGGTCAAGGGTTCATACTAATTCAAAAAGGAAAAGAAGAAAATTGAAGCTTGTTCGAAGATTATTGGGAATATGTGTTGGTTTATGTAACCCTTCATAAATGCAGTACGCTATTTTGTATGGCTAAAGTTGCCATTGTATCAATTTTGATATGCAAGTTGTTTTATCACATATGCAAGTCATTGGGGTTTATTTGAAGCTAAGTTGTGAGCAATTGGCAAAAATATTGAAAAAAATAGTCATTGTACTTCTACAGTAGGTTGTGAAACTAACACTATAGTAGGCAAGCATTCGATACAACGAAATGTCCATAGATCAATGATTTTTTGAATCAACGGTAAGCCTCTATCAATTTTGGAAAATTACAATGAAACAAAATCCATGAGACATAAAATGTCAGATTACCATTCACCAATTTAGGATTAAGGTTTTGCTCTTGATTTATAATATTTGAGGCTTTATATCTAAGTTTTGAGGTTCAATTTAGGGTTAGGGTTTTATAGTTTTCCTTTGGGGTTATTTATTTGTTTATTTTCATGTCAAAAAATCACTATTTTTAGTCAAAAACTTGCTCTGTAGCATCATAAACGTTTCAACAAACCAGGAAACGGTTGGAAACGTTTCAGGAAACAGCTGGAAACTCTGGAAACGTTTCCAGAAACGACTGGAAACAACCTGGAAACGTTTCTGATTTTTGGATATGGCTTGGAAACATTTCAGTGTCTTTTCCAAGCCGTATCCCCTCCGTTTCAGTTTTCGAAATGAGGAACAACGTTACCCCTCCCCTTCCTAGACATTTCCGGTAACTTAGATAAAAACTGTTGGAGGATTGTCCGGTATGCTAAGACACATCATCTGTCAAAATTCCAAGCCATTTCCTTGACCCAGGAGGCCAAATCACTTTTTTCAGTGATTTCTCTAATTGATTTTTGCTGGTACAATCTTTAGAAAATGATATATCCACCTTAACTCTGTCAAGGGTGCAAACTAGGGCAAACTAACTGCTCTGGATAATCTAGAGACGTAGAAGAATGGCACAAGTGACTACTCATAGAGTCATACGCCCTAGAACACAACTCTGCTCTAGGAGAACCAAACATACTTCCATTTGGAATAAAATTTGATCATTTGGCCAATAATTAAGTGATAATAATCACTTATCAGGAGAATTGAGGCCAAACTCTCAAAACTAAAACCGCAGTATTGGTCCTGGGCATGTCTGGAACAAATATAGACCTTGTTGTATTTTGAGTCATTGCCTTGGGAACCGTGCTTTACTTGGTCAACTAAGTTGACCAGGTCAAAGTACCCAAAATCAAGGCGAGATACTACATCAATATGATCCTTGTAAGCATCTAGGGTAAGAAATGTTCCAATGGTGTATATCAAAACCAAGCTTAAATTAGTTATTCATAATCATGGTGACAAATAATAATAATAATAGTAAGATGTACCTGTGCTTCTGAAGAATCTTGGAACTTTTCTAGAAGTCTGCTTCTCCATGCCATACTTTCAAAGAGTAAACAATGTGCTACTATTGGGTGAGGATGGACAACAAGGCTGAGGCAAAGGGTAATGACTTTTGACTGACTTTGACTTTGTGATTTATCCAAATAATGACAAGTACACACAACCAAAGTCACATATGCATGACAGATAAATAATAGGTAATGGTGGTGTCTCACAGGTGGATGAGCTAATCTAAAAAGGGTCCATTCAACTTTAACAACATGTCTACGACTCGCATCCAAGCTAAAGATCAAGCTCCATGAGGATCTTTTCTAGGACCCTTGCATTGAGTACACAAGAAACTGTAGAGAAGAGATCCTAGGGGACACTTAGAATTTGTTGTCCCTTACTCCATCTCACATCAAAACCCGTAGGCTTCGTGAGGAATTAATCATTACATTTCAATTAGATGGCCAATATTCTTTAGATTTAGCATTTTTTATCCACTGCTTTATTTGGGCCTTTAACAATTTCACTTCATAGCCTTTTTTATTTGTGTCTAAAGACATAGTTTGCAATTTCATTTGTAGGCTTGCATTTCGTAATATATAGCATATAGCTCATAATGCATGTAATGATGGTAGACATATTGTTTCAAGTTTTAGTTGACAACTTCTCGAGCAACTAGGGGGAATATCCACAGTCAGGACTAAACATTGGGGGAAACCGACCAGAGAGGTCAAGGCTTCAAAACCCAACTCGCCTAAGCTCAGGAACCAACACCAGCAGGTTCTCCTAACCCAGAAGGATCAATGCTTCGACAAGTTTTGTTGCACAACTCAAAGCCGAGACACAAAACAACATGGAATCCATCATGCATAGAGGTCAAAATGGGGAAAAGATCTTCAATTTCACAAGTCTCAAACAATTTAAGTTATAGGATAAGTTTAAAAAAGATGAAATTGGATGGACGGGGAAAAGTGATAAATGGAACCAACCTAGTACTAAGGTTTACTATTTGTACAAGCATGGCATGAGCAACAGTCTTCACATCAAGTTCTTTGATTAGTCAAACCAAATGTTAAAGCAACAATAGATATAATCATAGGTCACCATAATCATCCTCACCTGATAAGCATAGGTGTATGACATACATCATAGAGCAAAATCAAACCAAAGAAGTATATACCCGATCTCACGAAATATACTTGTCTCCAACTAATAAGCCCCTCTATGTGTGTACCAACTCTGGTTTGCTACTCTGCTACAATGAACTAGATCATCTCCAAAAGCATCTCAATGGACTCCTGAATCTTAGTCCTGGCAAGGAAAATATGATGAAGAAGGCTCTGGAAAGCAATGTTCCCCCAAGGTTCCGAGGCGGCGGGACGCAGGTTCGGGGAGATGCACATTCAGGATGTGTGGAGACCACCCCCAAATTTTAGAGAAATTCAGTGGGGATGACGGGACGCGATAGTCATAAAAATTTTAAAAATATGAAAAATATAAATCCCAACAATAACAAACATTCATCATTCTAGAATCTGCAATCATGCAATGTAAATGCAAAATTCAAAGTTCAAACACATTACAGAATTCATCAAGATTATCATTATATTAATAATAATTTATAAATATATTATATATCAATATGAATCTATGATTAACATGCACATCATATTTGATAATCTTCAGATTTGACTATTAAGTGATTGAAAAAATGAATCAATGATACTATATAGTATGATACAGTATTTGTGTCATGATCATTGATAGTTTAGAATTATACAGTGTTACACGGGGACACGTCCCGGAGGGTCGAGGACGCGTTTCAGCGTTTCTCGCATCCCGGGGACTCCAAAACTCCATCCAAAACGTTTCGGGACGTCCCCCTTTTGGCGAAACTTGGCGAGACGCCGATCGAAATGTTTCGGTGGGTAGCGAAACTTGCTGAAACTTGGGGGGACTTCCTGGCGTCCTTGCCAAAACTCTGAAACTTCGACGAGACTTGTGGGCGTCCCGCCCCGAAACTCCAAAAAAAAAATTTCTTCTTAATTTAAAAAAAATTAAATAAATCATTAAAAAAAATTAAACCATTTAATAAAACTTAAAATTTTATTATTTATAAAGTTATAAAATTATATATTAAAATTTTAAATTTAAAACATAAAAAAATATTAAAAACTAAATAATAATAAAATTTTAAATTTAAAACATAAACAAAAATATTAAAAACTAAATCTAATTTACAATGTCTAACCTAAAGTATATTATATAATTCTAAACTATCAATGGCCGTGAATCAAATACAATATCATACTATCTAGTATCATTGATTCATTTTTTCAATCACTTAAAAGTCAAATTTGAAGATTATCAAATATGATGTGCATGTTAATCATAGATTCATATTGATATATAATATATTTATAAATTATTATTAATATAATGATAATCTTGATGAATCCTGTAATGTGTTTGAACTTTGAATTTTGCATTTACATTGCATGATTGTAGATTCCAGAATGATGAATGTTTGTCATTGTTGGGATTTATATTTTCATATTTTTAATGTTTTTAAAATTTTTATGACTATCGCGTCCCGTCGTCCCCGCTGAATTTCTCTAAAATTTGGAGGTGGTCTCCACACATCCTGAATGTGCGTCTCCCTGAACCCGCGTCCTGCCATCCCAGAACCTTGGGGGAACATTGGAATTATATAATATAGTTTAGGTTAGACATTGTAAATTAGATTTAGTTTTTAATATTTTTGTTTATGTTTTAAATTTTAAATTTTATTATTACTTAGTTTTTAATATTTTTTTATGTTTTAAATTTAAATTTTAATATATAAGTTTATAACTTTATAAATAATAAAATTTTAAGTTTTATTAAATGGTTTTAATTTCTTTTTAATGATTTATTTATTTATTTTTTAAATTAAGAAAAAAAAATTCAAAGTTTTGGGGCGGGATGCCCATTAGTCTCGACGAAGTTTCGGAGTTTCGGCCGAGACGCCAAGAAGTCCCCCCAAGTTTCGCCACCCACTGAAACGTTTCGGTCCGCGTCCCGTCGAGTTTCGCCAAAAGGGGGACATCCCGAAACATTTCGGATGGAGTTTCGGAGTCCTCGGGACGCGAGAAACGTGAAACGCGTCCTCGTGTAACACTACTGGAAAGGATGAAGCTGTAAAGATCCATGCTAATACCCCATGTAAAAATATCCTGAAATAGAAAGAGAGACAAGTTTGTATGCTGCATCATGGTAGCCCAGTTGCAGAATGTATATGTGATAACAAAACCCTTACATAGTGGGTTTGTTCTTTGAAGCACCTTGTACCTAGTTGACAAGGTCCATGTACCCACAAGGCTGGATCTTGGAGCCACCACCTTGTTGAAGATGCTAAAGACCCTATTGATGGTGATGAAGACCCTGGAGATGGTGTTGAGGCCCCTGTGGATGATGGAGAAGCATTAATGACCCATTCTGTGGTCATTCATGCTCTGATGATGTCATGGTACCCCAGGAGAAGGCCTAACAACCGCATAGGTGATGTCATGATGGATCTTGACCCTTGGAGGTCTTCTGGTGTGGTTGAGGTGGTTGAAGAAGCCTTGAATAAGTCCTTGGACCCACACTTGATGGCTTAATGGTCCTTGTACACTTGATGAAGATGATGTGGTCAGTGATGACTTGATGAAGACTCGAAACCCCTGATCTGTTGACACTGAGAGGGGGGTGAATCAGTGTAAAGCAATATTTACAACTTTTTGACCTGTCACACCTAACTACTAATTCATCATTTCATTGCTCAACCAATCTCATAAACATTTCATATCATTCACATATCATAGCGTTTAACTCAACAAGAATCATAACACAGAAGAACACCACACCATGTAAATTTGTAATCTTTTTATATTATTTTGGTCTGGCTACAACCGTTAGGCAAAATCAGCACCTACTGATATATAGAGCACCTACTCTGGATCCAGGACCCTGCCTGGTTTTCTTAGACCCTGCTAAGAAGGGTTTGAGGTA
>LPNX011151127.1:14676-110704 GCA_001517045.1 Pseudotsuga menziesii
CTGATCTGAGATCTAAGACAACCTCATCCTTTTCAAATTCTCCAATTTGTGCTGTGAGTTTCATCTCCCTTCCGGTCCTTATATGTCCTGTAATATTATGAACATCGCGGTGTGCACTGCCCGAGAGAGAAGGTTGGTGACACTGATCTATGATGCGTTGTAGCTCGCCGATAGATTTTTCATTTCTCAAGAGCTTCAAACAACTGCGCAAGAAGGATTGTATACTTTCTGTTGATTCATCCTCGTCGCATCTTCCCGATGTGGTGGCCTGCGGTATCTGTTCTGGGCTATCGCTACAAGGTGCTGGCTGCGGTACACCGCTAGACGGAGGTACCTGTGATCCTGATTGTGTAGGTTCATCGAAGGAAGCCTTGGCTTCATGAAAGTCTCTTTATTCTTCTGTAGGTGGAGTGTTGTTGCTTTACCAGGAGCTCTGCGCACCCACTCCTGACTTGTGTTCTTTCCGGTCTCCTGCGATGTCCCACTGGTGGAAGCACCGCTCCGAGTCACAATATTGACTCTTGGTTCTGGCTCTGCCTGTTCAGCAACAATAAGCTGGATGTTCTGATGTGCCGCTGGCTTAGTATCTTTGATCTTAGCTATCAAGGTTGGACACTCCTCTATGGTATGATCATAATATTTGCAGTAATTACAAGTAGTAGTGTGGCTTTGATAGTCCCTAGCATAGTGTCCTACAACTCCGCAATTATAACAAGTGATTGGCCCACAACCTTGGCCAAAACCTCCTCCTCGGCCAAAGCCTTCTCCACATGCAAAGCCTCCTCCACGGCCTCATCCTCTGAATCCTCCTGCACGGCCTCCGTAAGCCTGATCCGGCTGTGGTCCTGTCGTTGGACCCGGTGTTTCTGATTGGACTCTGTACACATCATGTTTTCTATCTAACATGAGATCATAGGCTCGGAAGCCCTGTTCATCATGCTCGACGGATTTGCAGAAGACACAGTATAGGTTCTTAGGTGTCTGTACATACTTCTGAAGCAAAGGGCATTGATGAGGCAGATGTCCTTGTGTTTTACATATTTCACACCATGGCCCTTGTGTTCGTGGTAAGGGATTAGGAGCCCCTGATGCTAAATATTCTGTGAAGACTGGACAGTTGTCTTTGGTATGACCCTGTGCTCTACACTTTATGCACCATATGTCTTGCATAACCTCTTTCCCTTTCTTAAGTTCATGTATCTGTAACGTGAGGTTGGCCAGCTGGTTCTGTAGGGTTGTCATGCCGGTGGTAGTCTCTTCTAGAGGTGAAGCCTCTAGTTTCATTGCCATCTCCAACGCTTCGTCTTGAGTAGTGAGTTTCTGCTGCATTAGTGGCAGTCTGATGTGAGGGAGTAGCACTGCAATAAACCATTCCTTATGCTGCTCTGACGCAAATTCAAAGCTTACTTGGTCTATCAGGGCTTTGAATTTTTTATCAAAGTCCCATACTGATTCTGATGGAAGCTGCTTAATATCCTTGAGCTTTGTTATACACTGAGATTCAGACTTAGGTTTCTTAAACTCTTTGATCATGGCGTTCTTGTCCTGGGAAAGTGTCTTGGGTAATGTAGTATACTTTATGTACCATGTCAAGGCTCTGTCTCTGAGTGTGGTGACCAACTGTACAAGTTTAAGGTTATCATCATTGATTGTTTTAATGGTCCACATGGCTTCACATAGGAACCAATGCTGTTCCGAGTCTTCTGCTCCTGTACCTTTAAAAATAGGTAGCTTCATGTCATCTCCCATTCTATTTCTTTGTGGTGGGTTCTGACTGACTGGGTTACTACCACTCAGCGGTGTAGGTGAAGGTGATGTAGCGGGAGTAGGTACTGTCTGTGAACTACTAGATGGAGTACCTATGGGGTTATTCTGAGTCCCTGTCTGTTTATGTGGGGTATAGGGGTGGTAAGGGATACCCCCCTCTGGTTCTTCTGTGGTACTAGGACTCTGTTGTCTAATACTGTCTAAACTGTCTTCAAATACAGGAGAGCTAAAATCTACTTTATACTTCTTTCCATTATGTGTTCATCCAATGTCATCAAAATCACTTTCAAACTCTTGTGACATTACTATCTTTACTTATTCATCTGAAACTAGATCCATTGTTCCTTTTTCATATAGCAGCATCTTAAGGGACAATTTTAGAGATCTTAGGTACTTAACACGATATCCTCTGAAGAAGTATCGTTCAGCTGTGTTGAAGCTCTTTCTCTGGTCAACTGCAAATTCTGTAACAAAGCCTTCTAGCACACTTGTAAGCCAGAAGTCCACTGCTCTCGTAACCGGATTGTCGAGGTTCTGTACGGTCTGAATCACCTCCGGTGTCTAGACAATGTTTCTTTTCTTCTTGAATGTGTTCCTATCTGTCAACTTCGATAACCAGTCGAAAAGCTCGTTTCCATAGGTTGCAAAAAATATAGCATGTATATCTGAAGCGATATGCTTTTCTAACCAGGCCTCTGTGCTTAGTCTAGGACTCCGATTTTGTTTCTTGGAAAACTCCGTTAAGTCTGAATCCAGCCACTGGTGAAACTCTTCTCTGGTAGGATGCCAACAGAACATTAACTCCCAGTCATTCAAACAGGCAACGGAACCATTTGTTGATTGCATGGGCCGACCCGGGTTTACTATAATCAACCAACAACACCCCTAGCTCACTGGCCCTTTCGGCAATAGGCCGCACAGCGGCCTGAAATCTCACCCGAAGTGATTCTAATGGGTTGGACAAGGACTCAAGCATCTTGGACCAGGTTCTCTGGCAATCCTACTGGTGGCTCGCAGCTCTCCTAGCTGCGAGATCTCTTTCCTGCGCGCCGCACGATCTTCCGCTCGCGATTCGCGATCTATTCCCCACTCGTGGCCCTTCTAGCCACGGTGTCTCTACCCTTGCGCACGTCATGCGGGTTCTTCTTCCATCGCACAACTTCCTCCTTTCCACAATATTCCCAATCTTACCGCATCGCCACGCCCCGTGCGACACGCAACTCCTGCTCAACACTAAGTCCTCAACCTACGGTATCACGCAACGCAGTTCCTCTACCGGTGCGGTATCGCCTTCTTGCAATACCCTCCTCCCGCGATTTAGCGCACCTAGTGTTTTTCGTGTCGACGAGCAAGAATCGATACCCAGACTGTTTTACTATGATTAATTAACTATCTAAGGCAAGCATAAATAAGTCCTTATACGACGTGTCAAGGATTTCAACTTATATTTATCTTCCTGTAGTGTTGTAACTAAATAACTCATTCATACATTAACTGTAAACAAATTGCATAACATAAATGATGGATGCAGCAAATATACACAATACGCAAATTGATCACAGAACACAAGATTTTAACGTGGTTCGCCCCCAGGATGGGAGTTACGTCCACAGAACTGTGCTTCTCTATTATAGCTTAAGGGAAGGCAAACACAGTTCTGCTACACCTCACACGCGGCTCAAGATCTTCTCTCTTAGATCTTTCTTCTCTACCTTTATGTTGTCGCTCTTACAACATACTCTTCCCTCTCAGTCAATCCCTGTGGATCGTTACATGCATGCTCTATAAGCCAGCTACTAGTTTCAGTAAGATTGCTACAGCTAAGACCAGAACTAGATCTCGGCTCTTACAACAGTCTACTTATCCTTATTGCCTATTTCAATCACGGCTATCTAACTATCTAACCAACCCTTTACAATGCAAAATTACATCCTTTTATAAGCAGCCCGAAGGTCTTGCTTTTACAACACTGTGGGCCTGTCCCAATAGTAACCCAAACCCTAATTAGTGACAGTCGGTCTTCTCTGTCCTTGAGGTAGCCGCTTCCCGTCACACCGTAGCTCTCTGCAGTCTTCCATGCTTCCCGGCACTGACCATGGGTACTATGCGCCGCTTCTCTTTTCTATCCTTCGTCTTCAATGCTTGAGCCTCATTGCTCCTTCTTCTTTATGAGGGTCGCTGAGCCCTCCTGTCTTCCACCGCTGCCTTCAATGCAGTGGGTGAGCTCTCCCTTCTCGGCTGCTCAGGTACTGTTTCCTTTCTTTGACTTTCCTATCTCAAAAAGTCATGGTTTCCGGCTCTGCTCTGTAGCTAGAAACATGCTACGGCATTGTAGCTCCGTCTTATCTTCTTTCCGCCAAAACTTATCTCTCCGTTAAACTTAGTAGCTTCTTCTGTAGCTGTGGGACCCTACTCCAACATCAAAAAATACAAAAAACTCGGTGGGTCGGGTCGTAACCGGTAAAGCCTTTGTTTTGTACTTGACCTACGGTAACCGGACCGCAAACCGGACGGATTCCCTATACCAAATAGTCAACGGGCTAGTTGGGAACATTGATTGGGGAGAATCCCTTACTATTGCTTCCTGAAAATTTCCAGGCCCCAACAGGATACCAAGATCATGCATCAGTGCATCAATGTTTTGTAGACAAAGAACATATGGAGATTCCCCTTGATGGTCATCATTTGTTGATGGAGGAGCATCATAAGAATCTATTTTATTTCAAGCAAACTATGATTTGGAAGCATAATCATTCATGTAAAAGATATATCTATAAACTATTTCCCAAATAACATCAAAAGATTCAACAAAATATGGCTCATGTGTAATTCTCATATCATGAATTAAACCGTGAATCTTCTTCCCAATTTGATGAAGCACCTTCATAAATCAGTAAAAAATATCATGAGGATTTGAAATATCAAAATATATGTCATATACAGAAGAAAATATCAGAGGTATGGTGTCTCCATGAGAGGGTTGGTCCATAGTGGGAGAAGAGTGGGCAACTAGATCACACTGATAGTTGAGCGAACCTAGATGGTTTGGAGACTTGAACATTGAACCATAGGTGGTGAGATGATGTCCATACATATGTAAAAACAATCCCACCAAGGCCAATTCCATGTATTTCCAACCAATGAATGACATACAAGACATAAATGCAACATACACAAGGGACATAGCATTGGAAACTAGGCAATTTTGACATTTTGCAACTAGTGAACTTGAGGGTTCTCAAGTATTTTGGGAATAAAATGGTTGGAGAAATGAGTCTATGAATGTCATAATTTGTATATCATCATGTATATCATGTTCATAATTAGAATAGGAAGGATCTGAATGGAGTGGGAAAGTGATTTCAGAAGACACGTCAGAAACTAGTGAAAATGACTAGTTTTTTGAGGAAACTTTGGTGAATAGTTTGTGGTTTCTTCCAAAGAAGGAATGGAGGTGTCAGATTCTTATATATCATACTGTAAATCAGAAACAAAGACATATGAAATATATATATTAGAAATTAGTTTCTCCCAAGCACACAAAGCATGCATGAACTTACCATTTTATTTCTCCAAAGAGAGCTTACACTCCCCTCTTCTTGCAAAATCTAGAACATTAATATTGTTCTCCTCAAGGAGCTTGGTTATGATGTCCATATTCTTTTTGGAGAAATAAATTTCATTATTTGAACCTTTGAAATAACCACATGTGGGATTCTCTCTCTTTCTCTTCATCCTCTTGTATTTTGAATCCTCATTAGTTGAACTTGAGCTTTCTGTATTCGAATGCTTCTTCCCCTTCACTCTTTGTTTCTTCAAATCCTTTACTTTATTCTTTCCCTTGGATTGATTTGACACACCAGCAGTAATGGTTTTATCCTTGGTGGATTTTATGGTACCCATTTGCACTAACTTGTCTTTCTCCTGAGTCAATGACTCCATGAAGTCTGCTAGCGCAAGCATCCTCCAATTTCTAGCTGTGATCTTGATTTAGTGAAATGTCAAAACAAGCACAGAATACTCACAAACTAGCTTAGAAATGATAGACAATATGAGGTGATCATATTTCTTCTCTATGCCACATTGTTTCAGTTGAAGCACCAATGCTTTGAACTTGGTGAAGAAGTCTTGGATTGTCTCATAGTGAGTTGGAATCGATGAGATTAGCTCATTTTCGAGTTGGTGGCCTCTCATCTCATCAGTATTCCTAAATAGTGACTCAATATTGATTCAAAATTCATTGGGTGTGCCAATACTGTCTACATGGAAGACAAGGTTTCTTGAAATGCTAAGACAAAGCATACCAAATGCCCCATCAAGTCTATTGAAGTAATTTTATTTCTCCACAACCAAGTTGGGATCGTTCTTAGTCCCCATGGTGACTCTATTCAAAATAGCTGAATGGAGTGAGAGATGCATGATTCTTCTCCATTTCTGCTTATGCAATGTGTGATAGAAACATTGTTGTACCTGCAATACAAACAATCAAATTTTATGGAAAATTCCCTAAACAGTAACTCAAACACTCTGGTTTTGATTTACAGCTCCATAAAGCTCTGATACCATGTGAGAATTGCTTCAAAATGAGATCTAGGAGCTAATTAAATCTTCACAATCTAATTTATTCACAAAATAAGAAAGAAAATAGTAAAATAGAACAAAATAACACACATAGATGGTATCAATAGTTCATATTTCTATTAGTGTCCAACTTGTAGATATTTATGGTACACACTTATAATAGAATGGGGAAAATTCATGAGCCCTTGAAGGCAATCTGGATGTATACAAGTGTCATGCTAGGATTTGACCCCAAAACCCCCCTAGGTTGACCAATAGGCTCCCAAACCATACCAAACAGTCATGAATGCAAGTGTGAACATGGATGGAGCATGTTGGATCATAAATTAAAGAATGCTAGGCATGGGTGACCACATGTGTGAGTGGGAGAGGCTTTAGGAGGGAATAAATTCCCAATAATACCAAAAAAAAAACCACATTCATACACTGGCCCCCCTAGTCAAACATATTCCCTAATTTAAGGGATTAGGAGTGACTTGCCATTAATGAGGGAACCTGGGTTGTCAGGATTATCAAAATAGAGCACCTCAACTATCAGGATGATCAAAGTGGAGCGCCTCAACTGTGAATAAATGAGCCAAAATCACCTAATAGACCAAGATTTATTAGTATAACCTAAGTGAGACCATATGACATAAGTACATGAAAAATGAAATGTCACCTAGGTGTATGACCATGGTACTAAGGTGGATTATTTCTCCAATACTATGGAATTGGGTTGGATTTCTTTATTGTCATGGACATGGTGCTACTACTTCTTTTAAATGGTGATCCCTTTTAAATAAGGCGTCAATCCCTGAAAACATTATCCCAACAAACAATATATCTATTTTGTTGCTAAATTATCAATCGTTTTTCAACAAAAAATATTGATCTAGGTAACTCTCTTGTATTCCCAAGTCTTGTCGGTACCTCAAGTAGTAATGTTATCATGGTATGGACATCATTCTGTTATTTCATGGTTATTTGTCTAAAATTCAAGGAAATGGTGATTTTATTTTTGTAATTTACTAATATGTTATCATATATTGTAACTTACTAATGGTGGATTATGATGCAATTGGTTCCTATGTTTCCACTCCGAGCATTAATACAAGCATGAGACAATTCCAATCTATTGTCTCATATTTCCATATTTTTTCTTCATCTTCACTTCAGGAAATTTGTACATGTATTGGGTCCTATGGATGATGTTTACCCAATTTTCGTAACTCCTCATTCCATGTTTAGAATTTATTTCATTCACATGATTTTAGCATTTACTGTTTGGTGTTTATCTATTTTGCAGTCCCAAGGTTCTTTCATTTTGTGTTGGAAGAACAACACTGAGTGTCTTTGAGTTTGAATATTTTTAGTATTACTATTCCTCTAGTAGTTTATTTGGTATCATTGCAACTTTTTCAATGCTTCAGAGTCCATCACTTTACAAGGAAAATATCCCTCTTCTCTAATACCACTATTAAACTCACTAGCAATCCAATCAAAACCAACCAAACAAATTATATACACAACCAATCATGAATGAAAAAACGAATTGTGACATGAGTATTCTCACTCATTAGTGGGGACGAACAATGTGGACCCATTGATATTTCCATTTCGTAAACGTCCTTTAGTAAACTCCAAAACTATGGTATATGGTTGGAACTTCTATATTTCAATGGACTTCACCTTCGTTGTGGTGTGATGAGGAACACAAGCAATGATATAGTTGTTTTGTGCTTTCAACATTTGTTGCACAAGTTCGTACCATTTTAACTCATTGTAGTTGTTCATGGGTATTCTTTCAAGTTCCAACTTGGAATCCTAACCATCATGTGATGGGTATTCCATAAACTTGATGGGTATCCTTACATATTATAGTTTAGAGTTGGAGCTCTAAAATATTTCCTTTCCTAATATATTAACAATAGAACACTATAATAAATAACATCCCAGTACACTATAAAGAATCATCAATTCAAGATGCATATGATAACGTTAGATATTTAATGCTCATACTTAGTACTTTTGAATACTAGTAAAGTATATTTTTGTTGATTAAATTAGTTTATTGATACCGTAAATGGATCTTTATTAAAGCATAATTCCACCTTAGTACCATGGTCATACACCTAGGACACATTTTCATTAGTCGCATGCTTATGTTATATGGTCCAAAACAAGGTTGTGTTGGTCAATCTTGGTCTTTTTGGTGTTTTTGACTCGTAAATGCACCCAAGTGCCCTCATATGATCATTTTGGTTTCCCATGCACCCTCATTAATGATTTCTCAATCCTTGGTGCGCTCCCCATCCCTTAAATCAAGTAATTTGGTTGACTAGAGGCACTCATACGAGGCAAGAAAAAATACAATCCAAAGGAAAGAAGAAATACAAAGATTCAAAGCAGCAAGAGAAGAAGAAGCAATTGAAGAAAAAATGCACCTATTGTCACAAAGGGTGGCATCTAGAGAGAGCATGAATGAAGAAAACCATTGACATGATGGTGCAAATCCTTGAGAATAACAATGTCCCATTGCTAGAAGGCGCAAGTAAGAAAGAGGGAGGTTCAAGCTCAAAGAATAAGAAAAGATGCCATGCTTTGGTTGATGGATCTTCAAGATATTCTTCCTTCATCATAGATTCAGGTGCCTCCAGGGAACATGGATTCCATGCATGATTCCTTATTGGACCTACATCCTTACAGTGGTCCATCCATCCTTATGGGTGATGATTCAGAAATCCAAACCAAAGGGATTGACACGATTGATCTTGAAGATGGGTACTTCAATGATGTGTTGTTTGTGTCTGATATAGAAGTGAAACTAATCTATGTATATCAAATGGAACACACTTGTACATCCAAGAGAGTATCATTTACTCAAACTAATGTGGAGATCTCATAAATCTCTACAGGGAAAGTTGTTGCAGTGGCTTTTGCTGATCATGATTCGAGAATGTGCAAATTCTCTCACTTCCTCCCCTACTCTCAAGGGAATGAACTCCTATCACATGCCAATGAGACAAGAAATTTGTGGCATGAGAGATATTTTCATCTCAACTACAGGTACCTCCAAGCACTAAGAAAGGAAAGCATGGTTGAATGGCTTCCTACCATCAATTTTTCAAATAGCACATGCAAAGGGTGTGTAGTGGGAAAGTATGTTGAGTGCAGATATGAGAAAGGAAAGGCAAGGATGGATTTCCAAGTGTTTGATATGATCCATTCATATCTAATAGGTCCTATTCCCACACCCTCATATGGTAATTCAAGGTATGTGTTGAGTTTCATAGATGATTTATCAAGGTACTGTTGGGTGTATTTTCTCAAGCTAAAATTTGAAGTTTTTGAGACTTTTAAAGTGTACAAAGATTTAGTTGAGAATGCATGTGGGAACAAGATCAAGTTTCTTATGAATGAAAATGGTAAGTATTATTTCAATAATAATTTTCAGCAGCTTTGTGAAGAATGTGGCATCCAAATGCAGCATTCTGTTCCATCCACACCACAACAGAATGGTGTTGCAGAGCGCAAGTATAGGGCTCTCAAGGAGATGGAAACATGCATAATGGAAGAAAAGGAATTGAATCCTAAGCTATGGGATGAATATATAAAATGTGTTGCATATGTTAAGAATATATATCCACACAAATAATTGGATGTAAAAAATCTATTTGAGGCTTTGAGTGGTCACAAGCCCATTGTTTCTCATTTCAAGGTTTTGACTCAAAGGCTTGGGCTAGAATTCCTCCCGAGAATACAAAGGACTTAAAACCTCAAAGAAAGGAGTCCATTATGGTTGTATATTCTAAATATTAAAATGGATGCAAGCTCTTTTATCCCTCATCTCAGAAAACATTCATTAAAAGGAGTGTACAGTTCAATGAAGAGCCCATGCAGGAGATCGAACTAGCTCAAGGGGAATGAAAAAATACTCCACTCCATGATGATGTAAGTGATGATTACTCCTCTTATTTTTTTTATTTTGATATTGATGATGATATGCATTCAGATCATGACTCACACATTTGGAAAAATTGGGCCGAGAAAACCATACAAGCAACTCGTGATTGATCCACTAGACTCTAGGAAGACTAGATCGCAATTCATAATGTCTTCTCTACTTGTGAACTGAATATTTCAGAGATATTATTTATGATATAATGAATCATCACTTGACCCAATATGGAAAATAGCCATGCAAGAAAAATTGAAGTCCTTGCAAGACAATGAGACTTCGGAATTGGTTCCCTTTCCCTCGAAGAGGAAACTAGTGCAATGTAAGTGGGTCTATAGGAAAAAAGTGGATGCTGATGGTTATGATATCAAGTATATTCCAGGTTGGCTTCCAAAATATTCTCTCAAGTCCAAGGAGTGGACTATACAGATACATTTTCACTGGTTGCAAATGTGGACTCAATCAGACTAGTTTTAGCCATTATTGTATCTAAGCACTGGGAGGTTCACCACATGGATGTGAAGAGTGATTTTATTCATGGTGACCTTGATGAGAATATCTATATGCATCAGCTTGAAGGTTTCATTCATGATCCTTCACTTGTTTGTAGGTTAAAGAAGTCTCTCTATGGCCTCAAGCAAGCCCCCATGGCTTGGTATGCCAAGATGGACAATTTTATGTGATCACTTGGAATTGAAAGATGTAAATATGATACTAATGTGTATTTTCATCATGTTGGTGATTTATTGAATGTCATATTACTGTAATTTGACGACATTTTGATTACAGGGAGATTCACTAATGATATTGGGTCAATAAAGTTTTCATTGCACAGTGAATTCTCCATGACTGGCCTTGGATTGTTGAAACCATTTCTTGGCTTAGAGATTGAGAAATATGATGTAGGGATCAAGGTAATACAGCCAAAGTATTCTAAAAACCTATTATTGAAGTTCAAAATTTCTGAATGTAAGGAATCCAAGTGCCCATTCCTCTCACAAATAAAACTATGGGATTTTGGTGCATCTCCATTGGTGGACAACTTGGTGTACAGGAAACTAGTTGGGAGATTGTTGTATCTTACACACTCTCGACCTAATTTGGAATATGTTATAGGTTATGTTGCAAGGTATATGCATAAGCCTCATGAGATCCATTGGAAGGATGCAAAAATAATCTTGCATTATGTGCAAGGAACCAAACACTTCAGGGTACACTATGTTGTTGGTTCTCCACTAGAACTAGTTGGATTTACTAATTCTGATTGGGTCGGAGATTGAATTGATGGAAAGTGCACTTGAGGTTATGTATTCATGCTTTAAAATGGTCCCATACTTTTTTCAAGAAAGAAACAACACACCATATCCCTTTCATTAGCTGAGGTCGAGTACAGAGGAGCAATGAAAGCAGATACACAATGTGTGTGGTTGCAAGGTATTCTTGGAGAACTTGGTTTTGCATTTGATTTACCCATTTTCATTTGGTGTGACAATAAAACTGAAATAAAGGTTTGCACCAATTCACTGTAGAGACATAGGACCAAGCACATTGATATACGCATGCACTACATCAGGTGCTTGGTGCATGGGCAGATGACATCGTTGTAGTATTGCCCATTTGCAGAGAAAATTGGTGACATCTTCACCAAGAGCTTCACATAAAAGAAATTAACCTATATGAGATCACTTCTTGGAGTGGGTGACGCATGGTGATGGATGATATTCACTTTCATATTTTTATCCATGTCCATTTTTTAGGTGATGTTTTGTTCCCATGAGGTTTTCCTCCTTAACTTGGTTATATGGACTGATAAATTTTTGTAAGAGGTGACATGAGCCTTAGTTGCGAAGGAATTAATAACATGATGTGATTGTACTAATTCAGGCTTAAGGGGGATGTTAGAGCATGATTCCACCTTAGTACCATGGTCATACACCTAGGACACATTTTCATTAGTCTCGTGCTTATGTTATATGGTCCAAAACTATGCTATGTTGGAAAATCTTGGTCCTTTGGTGTTTTTGACTAATAAATGCACCCAATATCCCTCATTTAATCATTCTAGTTTCCCACGTTCCCTCATTAATGACTGCTAAGTCCTTGGTGCTCTCCCCATCCCTTAAATCAGGGAAACTGGTTGACTAGAGGTGCCCATGCATGGTTTTGGGGTGTTTTTGTCCTTTTGGACCATTTATTGCTTTCTAGAGCCATTCCTAATCACACATGCACTCCACCTTGCCTATTCTACCATCATTTATTTCCTAGGATTCATGACCATTTGAGGTGGTTTGAGAGCTCATTGTTCCACCTAGGGGGTTTTGAGGTCAAATCAAAGTCTGCCACATGTATGCATCCAAATGGCCTCCAAATGATAACAATTTATCCCTATTGTAATATAAACATGTTCCAAACATATTTACATGTTGGATAGTCAAAATAAACTCTATTATTAACACCATTTCTATGTGTTAATTTCTCTATTTCCATAATTTTCTGCATAATTTGTGAGTAATCTTGAATTGTGAGGATTCCCTTAGCTCCAAGATCTTGATTTGAATACCTTGAGCCATAGCCAAAACTGTTGGCTACTTGGAGGCATAAATTGCTGACCTGTCTGTGGTGGTACTCCAGATCTAAATTGCATTCACTTATCAATTTTCTTTGTCAAAATGTCTCATTAAATAGAAATTGCATGCAAATGTCCAAACCAACACACATCACTATGGAACATATATAATGGAAAAAAACATCAACAGGCTATGGAACATACTTGCATCGACAGAGGAGGTCCAAATTTATTGAGGTTCTAAAGACACCATGCCAGGTGGATGAAGTGGCTACAAATACAATTAGAAAAGTCAAAAAGAAGAATTCAAAAGTCATGATATCCATAGAACCAAAAGAAGAATTCACATCATGATTTCAAATTAGCGGTGTAGTCGATTTCAAATTAGCAATGTGGTTGATGTCAAATTTTCATTCTTAGGGTTTGGAATTCAAAGATCAAAGAAATCAACAAATAAATTAAATATTTGAGGAGCACTAGCTAATATCCAAGCACTAGCTGATTTCACTCATGCACTTGATAAAAAGGAAGCAATTTTAGTAGAATTGAGAAATATGAATGATGAAGTTGACGGTCACAAGAAAAATGAAAAGGCCATGAGAAACTCAGAGAACTTCTAGAAGCAATATGCAACTACTTTTCATCATCTCAACGATACAAATGAGCAGGTTACTTCAGCTCTTGTGTACTTGAGGCAACGGAATACATACCAAGAAAACTCGATACCTCCATGGCATCATGAGATTCTGCTTCATGTGGCTATTGGAGGTTCAAGTTCTATGGATCCATGTGCTTCTATCACATCGGAAACATATCCACAGATTGGGGAGATCATTAATAATTCATGGAGGAAAGCAAGGATGCTCATAGATGCTGCGATTAAGGTAATGGAATATTTGAAGGAAGGTGATGACAAGCTTGCAATGATTGGTGGATCATTAGATCCGATGACTTATGTACAAGTTGGTGTTGATTCTTGCAACATGGGAGTGAAATCAGGACATCAATTTGATTCCAGTAAATTCATTGATCAAGAAACATTAAGTCTCTATGAGAATTCAACAGCCTCATTGGGACCTGAATTAATAGCAAATAATTCTACTAATGTTCAACAGAAAGGTACTTTGTATAGGAAGGAGGCACCAGTACTGTCTGAGCTCATCACATCATGTGTTGTTTCCTTTCTCACGATTCCGACTTGTACAGAGAGACAGTATCCTCCATCTAATGTGGCACAGATGCTGGACAATGCAGTTACAAGTTTACAACCCTACTCCATCTAGAATATTATTATCTATAGATAAATACAACAATCCATGGGTGTTATTAAGAATCAAATTCTAGCACTGATACCAACTCACCCAAGCATTTCTATTTCTACATAGATTCCTGTTGTGCCAGGAAAATAAAATTCATCTTTTCATTTTCAACCTTCACATAATCAATGGGAAGTACTACCCTCTTATAGGATCTGGATTGGCCCTAAAGAAATAATTTTAACAGTTGAGAATGCATGAATAAGTCCATATGCAGTGTGGATAAATCTAGTGAGTTGTGGTTGGAACCATTTTGTTTGAACGTGTACTGCTACATTGGCTCCTTTTGATGTTGGTAGTTTCCAACCAGCATGGCATGTTCTGTAGAGATTATTTAGTACCACTAAAAATTGTATTCATTTTTATTATATTATTGATATGTGAAAGTCTCCCGAGGCATGTATCACAAATCAAACAAAGTTATACACAGGATGTATCCATTTCCTTGTTTTCTTTATTAAGCAAATTTAAGTGAAAAGACAGTAATGGCCAGAGAAGTTGACCACCATGGCAAGAGAAGTTGACCACCATGGTCTTATAGTATCTGGATTGACACTGAAGAAATAATTGTAACAGTTGAGAATGCATGAATAAGTCCATATGCAGTGTGGACAAACCAGTGGGTTGTGGCTGGAACCAATTTGTTGGAATGTGTTCTACCACATTGGCTCCTTTTGATGTTGGTAGTTTTCAACCAGCATGGCATGCTCTATAGATATTATTTATTATGACTAAAAATTGTATCAATGTTTATTATATTATTGATATGTGAAAGTCTACTGAGGCATGTATAACAAATCAAACCATGTTATATACAAGCTATATCCATTTCATTGTTTTCTTTATTAAAAAAATTTAAGTGAAAAGCCTGTCAAGGCTAGAGAAGTGAATCGAATGCATGGAATGCACGAGTCAAATCAACAAGTAGAAACCATTTCTTCTAGGGAAAAAAATACCGAGCAGATGAAAGTAATATCACCTCGTGAAAATTAGGGGAAACCCCTCCTATTCCACCTCATATGATACTCAATCCTCAGACCATCATAGAGGCAAGGATCGGATTATAAACCTGGTGGTGATTAACTTAAATCCAACAAAGATGAGATCTATCAAATCCAACAGTATGCTTGTCTACATTTACAAAGAAATTCCATAGCACTAAACCCTCATGTAAAAGAAATTACACAGGCCCAATGATGGAAAGGGCTCACTCCATCAACGTTGATGATATTAATGCACTAACATGGATTTCCATGGATGATCAAGATGTATTATAAGAATTTCAAGGTGATAGTAAGCATAATTAATCTAAGAATCAACCCCTCTATGCCTGATATGGTACTAAAAGGGGAGTTTGTGGTGTTATTATTCCTCTAATCAACCATGACTAGGTTTAATTTTCTTGCTAGTTGATCAATTACAGAATCATGTGCAAGTACATTGAAAATGAATGCACCCTTAATACAATATGTATGTTTGAGTTTCATAGAAGAAAAGGAAGCACAAAGGAGAAGCTTGAGGAAACTAAGAAATCTGGGAAATTGGAAATCATGAAACATTGGGTTCCCATATAGATATATGAAGCTAATTGGAGAATTGAAGAAGAGGAATATTTTATGGGGTTGGATCAGTGTTGGCATGAAGAGGCCAACCCAACTGTGGAAACAAACAAGGTATCTCCAAGTTGTAGAGGTCATCCTCTAGTTCATAGGCCAGAATAGGAGTCTAGAGGATGTCAAACCAAGCCCAAAATGAAGAAACTCAAATATGCAAGTGCAACCCAGACTCGGGGTATATTCCTAGAAGAAATTTCAAAATAAATAAATTATGGAGAAAAAACATACCAAAGAACCTTCAGATGCAATTTTCAGACCATTGGGAAGTGTTGTTTTTCAAAGGAGAATCTAGGGAATGGAGAGATTTAGATTTGTTTCCTGTAATCCATGAGAATAGCCCCCCAGGAGACCTCCAGGAGAATGGACCTTGTGTGATGAGCCCCCATGTTATTCATCTACTTTTGAATACACTTCATCGTCAATAGCGAGTGATAAAATGATTGAACCCTACCGCCCACCCACTATAAGAAGAATAGGGGACGAGTATCATGGGTGCCAATGTCGGGATCAGAAGCTGAGACAAAGGAACGTGTTGGAGAAGAGGAAGCCAATACAGAGATATAGAGTCAGTTCACTGTGTAATTTATGTTCGAGAAATTCATGGAGACACGAAGCATCTCTTCAAAAACCCCTTCACACCAAATCCCTTAATTGTTTCCCACAATGATACCAAAATACCCTCTTTTCCACTAGTTTTGTTGTATTGCATTTAATTTTTCTACTATATTTTTTGTTTTGTTCTATATCCTAACTAGTATATAGCTATATATTATATTTTTATTTATGTACTATTATATTTTATAAAACTTATATATTATAAATATAATTATTTTGTATGTATTATAATAATATAAGATATTTAATATAATGTATATATTATAACATATTAGTATAATTTTTTTAGAGATAATTTTTATATTTACAAAGTTACATTTACAATAGCGTCCATGGAGGGTTTTTAACATGTCTCATCTCATTGCTTGTTATTAAACCATGCTCTTGTCAATATAATATATTTTTTAATATTATAATTTTTGTTATATGCAACTAAGTCGGAGTTGAACAACTAGTGTAATTTGGTCTATGCTAGTTTAATGATACATTTAAATATATTTAAGGGCATGTTTAGACCCTCATTTGATGTATTTTGCGGCTTCGACTCCCTTGCAACACATGAGGGTTCCATCTGTTAGTCCCAAATGGAAAGGGACAAGAATATCCTCAATGACCAGAGGTGGATTGACATTCTAAACATGGCCCATTCTTGATGATCGTCGGCACATCATCAATTTGGTATCTCACTAGGACGTTGTCATGATCAATAACACTAATTTGGTGTTAATTTTCGAGCTGTGACACTAGTTTATAAATCTTTCTTGGTTATAATATCTAAATTAGTGTCAATAACTGATCTATGACACATGAGGGGTCTATCATTAACTAAATTCTAACACTGCACATGAATTCAGGGTCTCTAAATCCATTTGCAGTGTTAGAATTTAGTAAAATGTACAAATTCCTTGTCAAATTTGTAAGTTTTCCATTTCCGGAGTGACACAACTAAAAATGACCAAATAAGTGACCAATTGTAATATGGTCATTTGTAGTCTAGATATCTTGTGATCAAATTTGGTCATTTATCTTGGTCGCTTTTAGTTGGTTTTTATCCCGTGACCAAAAGTAGTCATTTATCTTTGTCGTTTTTAGTTTGCTCACTTAGAATTATCAATTTTGGTCATTTATCCCTTTAAAAAAACTGTGGTGACCAAAATTTTTGGTCTCATGGTCACTAATCTCTTATTTTCCACTAGTGATGTGATCATGTGTTACACTCGACGATGTCATTAATAGGTGATGTTTCTACCTTGAAGTGTACTTTCTTTTTTGTAATTTTCTTTCATGGAGTCGCGAGATAAGACATACAAGGCTAGTCCTTAACAATGATATCATCAAAATACAAAAAAAACCTAACCTCAACCTTTCTTACCGAATATGTCATTCTTGTTTGAAATGAATGAACTAGACTCGTAACCTTATTGAATGTAATGTCGTCACTTTTACTTTGAGTCTAAGGTAAAAATGCCAAAAAAATTTACCTCTCAAAATATCACCAATGATAGGGTTCGAGATCACAATGCGATGGGTGGTAAGAATGGGAAAAGATAGATCCCAATGTCACCCCAACCTAGCTTCTTGAATTCTTTAGGTCAACTCCTAAGACCAAGGAATAGTCCCTAAAGTTGGTTTACAAAAGTTATGATTCCTTAAACAGTACAAAAACATGTTTCCTAAGAAACCTCTAAGTGGCATCATATTAAGGGGAGAAGAGGTATTTTTTAATTTAAGAAGGTTTATAGATATTATTTCAGTATGCATCAGGTTTATAGATATTACAGATATTATTGCGGTATGCATGAGGTTTATAGATATTATTGCAATATGCATAAGGTTTATGTACTTCCTACTTTCTTACATGCCAATTCAATGAATTTGACAAATCCAAAAACTTGATCCCATATTTCATATTTAAATGAAAAAGGTATCCCTCCACATAGCTTCATGAACGTGTATTTAATTAAAGTTAGCCAACCAATTAAATCCCTTTCATAAAAATATCAATCTCAACCCTTATATACAAATAGTATCCTTAATGTTGCATCCAACCTTAATCTTTGCTTAAGGATTTTAAAGTTTTTTTATCAAAGTTACTATGTAAATCTTTAATAACATTTCAAACTTGAAGTTACTTGGTTCTATAAAGATTTTTTCTCATGCTTTATATTTCAAGATTCTTATGTTAGAAAACCTATTTTTTATTTAAATGTTTAATATGTATGTTTATGGTGAAAACCTGAACTAAGAGTGGAAAATCACATATACAATAATTTGGTGAAAAATATTTTACATGCTGCGGGTCATTAAATCTCAAACAGATTAAAATCTAATGACCCACAATGCTGTTGTTACAGCATTGCATGTTAAATATTGTTAGCCTAAAGACTTGCTCGTGCTAAGATTAAAAAAAACTTGAATGTGTAGAAAAAAACTTATCTTAAAAGTTCAGGAAAGAATCTTATCTTGAGAGATGATCTGAATGATAGCAACAGTCATTTGAAACCAAGTGCTCCTACTGAAACGGTCGACGACAGATGGGACAACTCATAATCGATGCCATCGACTTGGAGATGCAAAGTTGGTGGTATATGTGGCCGCAATGGAGCTGACCCGCCTCCTCTCCCAATCGAAAATCGTCCAAGCAAATTGAGCAGGTTGATGTAACGCTATTGTTATCTCTGATATGGTCGCTTGAAATAAAAATAGGTATGCTCTCGCGAGGCATTCCTTCTGCGTCTGCTTCTCTTATTGCTGCCCATCGTGCCTCCGATTCTGCTTCTTCTGCAGCTATTTCTGCTGCCAATTCTGCTTGAATTACTAAACGTCTTCGTTCTCTAAGTTCTTCTAATCTCCGTAATAACACGCCATTAAGTTGATTTGTCATTAATCGTGGTCGTACTGCAGGTTCTTGTAATTCGTATAGCTCCACATTAATTTGACTCGACAAGAATTGGACCGTCCTATTCAGTATGTCATTAGTTCGGCCGTATGTGAGTTGGAATTCACGAGAAAGTATGATGTCTTCCCATTGGTTATATTCTCCAAGATCTCTTAGAACCTCCTCCAATTCAGCTAATAGTTGTTGTCCTTCTGTTTCCATTTCTCTGGTATATAATTAAGAGAATGCAGGCTGCTCCAAATGAATCTAGAATGATCGCTAAAATTAAAACTGTTAACCGGAAAGAGAATGCGTTTGCCTTTTTATGAGAAGAGAAGACTGCACTGAATGTAATTAATAGTGAAAACATTTAAGGCCAATCAATAATTCGAACGGTGTGTCGTGTCGGTGGGGGGTGGTCAGCAGTTTAAAGATAATGGCGAAAATTGTTTAAATGGTAGTTTTCTCGGAATTGTATAATCCCGTTTTCCCCAAAGAAAGGGTAATCAAGGGTTTTGAATTCATTTCTGCAATAAAAATTACAATTTTAATACTGTAAATCTTATTTTCAAGAGTAAATCATGTTGCTAAATTCCGGCCAAACTTGAGTTGAAAAGTGCAAATGATATAGAGTTTAGCAAACTCCATCTTTTTTATCTTAATTTAAATGAGTTTAATAATTAAAAATATGATTTATAATTTCATTGAGTTTAATGATTATCATATGGATGATGAAGTAAAGTTGTATAGGCATGCATTTACATAGAACTATGTGACCTTATCAATTAATTTTATAGTCTCTAATTCTTGGTTTCATATGACATCTTCTCAAACATTTCCTTGTTGTTCATATACAACATACATGACAAAATTATGTATTCTCATGACATGCCTATGTCTTACAGCTAAAAGTCAAGAGTATACGCGTATACGCCACAGGCAATGAAAGTAAGCAAAGAATTTATGTGCGTTAGAAGTAGAAGTGTAATTTAGAGCAATTTTAAGTAAATCGCCCATATTTTTCACGAACTTAGCCTAATTCTAGAGGTCATTTTATTATTTTAGCTTTTGTACAGCAAAAATTGATAGAAATATATGTGACTGAGAATGACCAAGAAAATATTAAAGAAAACTTGTATGATCAAAGGCAACTTGTGGTTTCTGGAATAAAATTATGAATGTATGTGTGATTTAATGAGATATGAGCTTTGATCCCATTAATGGCATTTCTTACATAGCAATATTTTAGTTTCCATGGATATTGGGCAATAAGCTAGTTTCCATGGAGAGTTTCAATGGATTTTCTCTACTCCATAGAATATGACCTTATTGGAATAGTTGAATTCCCATATAATGAAATTGATTTGTTTTTCTGGGTTTTGGGTAAGTAATCTAGAATAGCATAGGATTTTTCTTGTGATTTTTTCACATGAAGTATGAACTTATTGGAAAACTAGCCTTCGCATATAAGAAATTGATTTGTCTTTTTCTGTATTGGGGTAGCTTTTTAGATCCGGACAAAATTCCTTATGTTATTTTGTCATATTCAAAATACCAACGTTGTTTTTATGTGGTTTATCATTGTCAACCTCTGGATACAAGGCTTCTCTCTTAATAATTTTCTACAGATCTTTCATGTTCAAAAGTTTTTTTGTAAAGCTACCTGTGAGAATTGCTTCACAATAAGATCTAGGAGCTAAGGCAATCTTCACAATCTAAGTTATTCACAAAATATGCAAGAAAACAGTAAAAGAGAACAAAATAACACACATAGATGGTGACAATAACTGATCTTTTTATTAGTGTACGGCTTGTAGATATGTATGGTACATACTTATAATACAATGGGGAAATTTGTGAGCCCTTAGAGGCCATTTGGATGCATACAAGTGTCAAGCTATGATTTGACCCCAAAACCCCCCTAGGTTGACCAATAGGCTCCAAAACCATACCAAACATTTACGAATACAAGTGTGAACATGGATGGAGCATGTTGGATCATAAATGAAGGAATGTTAGGCATGGGTGAACACATGTGTGAGTGGGAGAGGCTCCTGAGGAGGCAATAAATGCCCAAGAAGACCAAAAAATAACCACATTCACACACTAGTGCCCCTAGTCAAACATATTCCCTGATTTAAGGGATAAGGAGAAGTATGTCATTAATGATGGAGCCTGGGTTGTCAGGATGATCAAACTAGAGTGCCTCACCTGTCAAGATGATCAAAGTGGGTCACCTCAACTATGAGTAAATGAGCCACAATCACCTAATAAACCAAGGTTGATCAGTATTTAACCTAATTTAGACCATATGACATAAGTATAAGACAAATGAAAATGTCACCTAGGTGCATGACCATGGTACTAAGGTGGATTATTAATCTAACATCCCTCCCTTAAGCCTAACTTAGTACAACTTATACCAAATGATTATTGAGGCCTTGGAAACTGAGGCTCAAGTCACCTCTTACATCAAACATTTTTATTTGTCCATGTAAAAGGAGGAAAGAGGCAAAAACTCAGGGGGGAAATCCTCCCACAAGTACGGAAATGACATAGATGATCAAAAAGGTCTTCAACAGGTCCTCTTCTTCACTTGAATGAGCTGAAAGAACAAATTCTTGGTGATAGACTTGGTGAAGATGTTGTGGATGCCAAGATCATGCATCAGTGCATCAATGTGTTGTAGACAAAGAAGATATGGAGAGGCGCCTTGATGGTCATCATTTGTTGATGGAGGAGCATCATAAGAATGTCTTTTGTTGCAAGCATACTATGATCTGGAAGCATAATCATTAATGGAAAAGATATATCTACAAACTCTTTCCCAAATAACGTCAAAAGATTGAACAAAATATGTGTCATGTGTAGTTGTCATATCATGAATTAAACCATGAATCTTCTTCCCAATTTGATGAAGCAACTTCATAACTCGGTAACAAATCTCGTGAGGCTTTGAAATATTAGAATATGTGTCATATGCAATAGAAAATATCAGAGGTACCGGGTGTCTCCATGAGCGAATGGGTCCATAGTGGGAGAAGAGTGGGAAACTAGATCACATTGATAATTGAGCGAACCTGGATGGTTTGGAGACTTGAACATCAAACCATAGGACGTGGTTAGATGATGTCCATAAATATGGAACAACAATCCCATGAATTCCAATTCCATGGATGTCCAACCAATGAATGACATACTAGACATAAAAGAAACATACACAAGTGACATAGCATTGGAAACTAGGAAATTTTGAGATTTTCGAACTAGTGAACTTGAGGGTTGTTAGGTCTTTTAGGAATCAAATGATTGGGGAAATGAGTCTACGACTATCATAAGATGCATATTAGCATGCACATCATGTTCAAAATTAGAATAGGAAGAATCTGAATGGAGTGGGAAATAGCTTTCAGAAGACACATCATAAACTAGTGAAAATGACTAGTTTTTGGAGGAAATTTTGGTGAACAGTTTGGGGTTTCTTACAAAGAAAGGATGGAGGTTTCAGATTCTTATATATAAAAATGTAAATCAGAAACAAAGACATTTGAAACAGAGATATTAGAAATGAGTTTCTCCCAAGCACACAAAGCATGCATGAACTTACCATTTTCTTGCTCCCATTGGAGGAAAATTCAACTCAAAATGGGCCTTTTAACTCTAATTCAAATTCCATATAATCATGTGTTAGCCAATGAAATTGCTTTAAAATTGAAATACTCCATAGGTCTCAAACACTATTTTAATATAAATGTGGGGATAGGTATCATAAAAAAAACTGCCTTTTTTGTTTGTATTTTTGACATATCTCCATGTGTTTTTACTAGAATTTCAATAAGGAAATCTCGTTGGATGCGGATTTAAATTCCGCATCCAACGAGTACCCACTTGACATACTTTTGATGGACCTCGCTACCCCAAAAGCAAGAAATACTTGAAAAAATGTGATGATGATGTCATCATCACGTTTTTTTAGGTATTTCTTGTTTTGAGGTAGAGAGGTCTGTCAAAATTATGCCAAGTGGTTTTAATTTTGCATCCAACGAGCTCTCCTAATCGAAATTCAAGTAAAAACACTGGGAGATATGTCGAAAATACAAACAAAAAAAGTATTTTTTTTCTTTTCTTCCTCCAAAATTAATAAATATTATTTTATTATTTTAACTATTATTTTATTAATTTTTTTTAGGAGGCCCATTTGAGTTGAAATTTCCTCTAATGAAAGAGAGCTTGCGCTCCCCTCTTCTTGCAAAATCTAGAACATTCATATTGTTCTCCTCAAGGAGCTTGGTCATGATGACCATCTTCTTTTTGGAGCAATATCTTTCATGATGTGAACCTTTGCAATAACCTCATGTGGGATTCTTTCTCTTTCTCTTCATCCTCTTGGCTTTCGAATCCTCATCGGTTGAACTGGAGCTTTCTCTATTCGAATGCTTCTTCTCCTTCACTCTTTGTTGCTTCAAATCCTTTACTTTCTTCTTTCCTTTGGATTGATTTGACACGCCAACAAAAAGGGTTTGATCCTTGGTGGATTTGATGGTACCCATTTGCACTAACTTGTCTTTCTCCTAAGTCAATGACTCGATGAAGTCTTCTAGTGCAAGCATCCTCCAATTTCTAGCTGTGAGCTTGATTTAGTGGAATGTCGAAACAAACAAAAAATACTCAGGAACTAGCTTAGAAATGATAGACAATATGAGGTGATCATCTTTCTTCTTTATGACACACTATTTTAGTTAAAGCACCAACTCTTTGAACTTGGTGAAGAATACTTGGATTGTCTCATAGTGAGTTGGACTCGATGAGATTAACTCATTTTCGAGCTGGTGGCCTCTCATCTCATGAGTCTTCCCAAATAGTGACTCAAGCTTGAGCCAAACTTCATTGGGTGTCCCAATATTGTCTACATGGAAGAGAAGGTTTCTCAAAATGCTGAGACAAATCATACCAAATGCCCCATCAAGTCTATTGAAGTACTTTTATTTCTCCACAACCGAGTTGGGATCGTTGTTAGTCCCCATGGTGACTCTATATAGGCCTTTCGACGTCAGCTGGATCACTATTTCGGCCTTCCATTCAAAATAATTGAATGGAGTGAGAAATGCATAATTCTTCTCCATTTCTGCTTACGCAATGTGTGACAGAAACATTGTTGTACCTACAATGCAAACACTCAAATTTTCTGGAAAATGCCCTAAACAGTAACTCAAACAATCTAGTTTTGATTTGTGGCTCCACAAAACTCTGATACCATGTGAGAATTGCTTCACAGTGAGATATAAGAGCTAAGACAATATTCACAATCTAAGTTATTCACAAAATATGCAAGAAAACAGTAAAATAGAACAAAATAACATGCATAGATGGTGTCAATAGCTCATATTTATATTAGTCTATGACTTGTAGATATGTATGGTACATAATTATAATACAATGGGAAAAATTCATGAGGACTTGGAGGCCATCTGGATGCATACAAGTGTTAGTCTAGGATTTGACCCCAAAACCCCCATAGGTTGACCAATAGGCTCCCAAACCATACCAAACAGTCATGAATGCAAGTGTGAACATGGATGGAGAATTTTGGATCGTAAATAAAGTCATGCTAGGCATGGGTGATCACATGTGTTAGTGGGAGAGGCTCTGGAAGGAAATAAATGCCCAAGAAGACAAAAAATTAACCACATTCACACACTAGTGCCCCTAGTCAAACATATTCCCTGATTTAAGGGATAAGGAGTGACCTGTCATTAATGAGGGAACCTGGGATGTCAGGATGATCAAACTAGAGCACCTAAACTGTCAGGATGATCAAATTGGAACGCCTCAACTGTGAATAAATGAGCCAAAATCACCTAATAGACCAAGATTTATCAGCATAACCTAAGTTAGACCATATGACATAAGTACAAGAAAAATGAAATGTTACCTAGGTGTATGACCATGGTACTAAGGTGGATATTTGCTCTAACACTATGGAATTGACTTGGATTTTTTTATTGTCATGGACATGGTGCTACTACTTCTTTTAAATAGAGCTCCTTTTTAAATAAGGCGTCAATCCCTAAGCACATTAATCCAACAAGCAATCTATCTATTTTGTTGCTATATTCTCAATCATTTTTAAACAAAAAAGTGTTGATCTAGGTCTCTTGTATTCCCAAGTCTTATTGGTACCTCAAGTAGCAATGTTATCATGGTATGGACATCATTCTATTATTTCATGGTTATTTGTCTAAAATCCAAAGCAAGGGTGATTTTATTTTTGTAATTTACTAATATGTTATCATATCTTGTAATTTACTAATGGTGGATTATGACACAATTGGTTCATCTGCTTCCACTCTAAGCATTGATACAAACATGAGACAATTCCAATCTATTGTCTCATATTTCCATATTTTGTCTTCATATTCACTTAAAGGAAATTTGTACATGTATTGGGTCCTATGGATGAGGTTTACTCAATTTTCATAACTCCTCATGCCATGTTTAGAATTTATTTCGTTCACATGATTTTAGCATTTTAGGTTTTAGTGTTTATCTATTTTGCAGTCCCGAGGTTCTTTCATTTTGTGTTGGAAGAACAACACTGAGTGTCTTTGCTTTTGAATATCTTCAGTATTACTATTCCTCTAGTAGTTTATTTGGTATATTTGTAACTTTTTCAATGCTTCAGAGTCCATCACTTTAAAAGGAAAATATCCCTCTTCTCTAATAACACTATCAAACTCGCTAGAAATCCAATCAAAACCAATCAAAAAAATTATATACACAACCAATCATGAATGAAAAAATTAATTGTGACACCAGAATTCTCACTCATTAGTGGAGACAAACAATGTGGACCCATTGATATTTCCATTTCGCAAACGTCCTTTAGTAAACCCCAAAACTATGGTCTATGCTTGGAATTTCTATCTTTCGACAGACTTCACCTTTGTTGCAGTGTGATGAGGAACACAAGCAATGATCTAGTTCTTTTGTGCTTTCAACATTTGTTGCACAATTTCGTACCATTTTAACTCATTGTAGTTGTTCATGGGTATTCTTTCAAGTTCCAACTTGGAATCCTAACCATCATGTGATGGGTATTCCCTAAACTTGATGGGTATCCTTACATATCGTAGTCTACAGTTGGAGCTCTAAAATATTTCCTTTCCTGACACATTAACAATATAACACTATAATAAATAACAACCTAGTACACTATAAAGAATCATTGATTCAAGATGCATATGATAACGTTAGATAGTTAATCCTCATACTTAGTACATTGAAATACTAATAAAGTATATTTGTGATGATTAAATTAGTTATTGATATGGTAAATGGATATTTGTTAAATCATAATTCCACCTTAGTACCATGGCAATACACCTAGGACACATTTTCATTAATCACATGCTTATGTTATATGGTCCAAAACTAGGTTGTGTTGGTCAATCTTGGTCCTTTTGGTGTTTTGGACTCATAAATGCACCAAAGAACCCTAATTTGATCATTTTGGATGCCCATGCACTCTTTGTAATTATTTCTCAGTCCTTGGTGCACTCCCCATCCCTTAAATCAGGGAATTTTGTTGACTAGAGGCACCCATACATGGTTTTGGGGTGTTTTTGGTCTTTTTGGACCATTTCTTGTTTCCTAGAGACACTCCTACTTACCCATGCACTCCACCATGCCTATCATACCCTCATTTATTTCCTATCATTATCCATCCAAGTTCACACTAGCATTCATGACCGTTTGAGGTGGTTTGGGAGCTCATTGGTCCACATAGGGGGGTTTTGAGGTCAAATCCAAGTCTGCCACATGTATGCATCCAAATGGGATCCAAAGGATATCAATGTATCCTTGTTGTAATATAAACATTTTATAGACATATTTACATGTTCTATAGTCATAATAAACTATGTTATTGACACCATTTCTATGTGTTAATTTCTCTCTTTCTACTGCTTTCTGCATAATTTGTGAGTAATCTTGAATTGCGAGGATTCCCTTACTCCTAGATATTGTTGTGAATCATATTTTCACATGGAATCATAGCTCTTTGGATCTTAAAATCAAATCTAGAGTATTTGACTTGTTGTTTAGGGTATTTTCAAGAAACAATTGAGTGTTTGCATTGTAGGTACATCCATTGTTTATGTCACTTGGTGTGCAAGAAGAAATGGAGTAGAATCGTGTCTTTCTTACTCCACTCAACTATTTTTAATCAAAGGCCGAAATGGTGATCCAAATATGGTCGAAAGGTCTATACATAGTCACCATGGGAACTGAGGTCGAGCCCAACTATGCCGTGGAAAAAGTGAAGTACTTCAACACACTAGATGAGGCATTCAGGATGCTTTCTCTCAGTATTTCGAGGGATATTCTCTTCCATGTAGAAATTATGAAAACACCCAAAAATATATGGCTCAATATCGAGTCATTGTTTAGGAATACTGATGAGATGAGAGGCCATCAACTCGAAAATTACTTAATCTCATTGAGCCCAACTCACTTTAAGACGATCAAGGATTTCTTTACAAAGTTAAAATCGTTGGTGCTTCAGTTGAAACAATGTGGCATTGAAAATAAATATCAGCATCTTATCTTGTCCATTATTTCGAATATATGGCTATAGTATTCAGTTTTTGTGTCAACATTCCATTCTAGCAAGATCATAGCTCGAAATTGAAGGATTCCTTCACTGGAAGACTTCATGGAGTCGCTAACTTAAGAACAAGACATGTTGGTGAAAATGGGTACCATAAAATACACCAAGGATCAATCCCTTACTATAGGATTTTCTAATCATTCCAAATGCAAGAATAAATCCAAATATTCGAAGTAGCAAGAGAAGAAGAAACAGGAGAAACCCAAATCTTTAGATGGGGTTTCAAATCCTAACAAGGACAAAAAGAAGAAGAAGAAATAGAAGAAAAAATGCACCTATTGTCACAAAGGGTGGCATCTAGAGAGTGCATACATGAAGAAAACCATTTACATGATGGCACAACCCCTTGATAAGAAAAACATCCCACTGCTAGAAGGTACAAGGAAGAAAGAGGGAGGTTCAAGCTTAAAGAACAAGGAAAGATGCTATGCTTTGGTTGATGGATCTTCAAGATATTCTTCCTTCGTAATAGATTCAGGTGCCTCCATGAAAATGGATTCCATGCATGGTTCCTTATTGACCCTACATCCTTATAGTGGTCCATCCATCCTCATGGGTGATGATTCAAAAATCCAAGCCAAAGGGATTGACAAGATTGGTCTTGAAGATGGGTACTTCAACAATGTGTTGTTTGTGTCTGATATAAAAGTAAACCTACTCTCTATCTATCAAATGGAACACACTCATACATCCAAGAGAGTATCATTTACTCAAAATGATGTGGAGATCTCAGAAATTTTTATAGGCCAAGTTGTCGCAGTGGGTTTTGTTGACCATGATTCGAGAATGTACAAATTCTCTCACTTCCTTCCCTACTCTAAAGGGAATGAACTCCTATCACATGCCAATGAGACAAGAAATTTTTGGCATGAGAAATATGGTCATCTCAACTATAGTTATCTCCAAACACTAAGCAAGGAAAGCATGGTTGAATGGATTTCTACCATCAAGTTTTCCAATAACACATGCAAAGGGTGTGTAGTAGGAAAGTATGTTGAGTGCAGATATGAGAAAGGAAAGGCAAGGATGGCTGTCTAATTTCTTGATATGATCCATTCATATCTCAGAGGTCCTATACCCACACCTTCATATGGTAATTCAAGGTATTTGTTGACTTTCATACATGATTTCTCAAGGTACTGTTGGGTGTATTTTCTCAAGCTAAAATTTAATGTTTTTGAGACTTTCAAAGTGTACAAAGCTTTAGTTGAGAATGCATGTGGGAACAAGATCAAGGTTATTATGAATGAAAATGGTAAGGATTATGTCAACAATAATTTTCAGCAGCTTTGTGAAGAATGTGGCATCCAAATGCAGCATTTTGTTCCATACACACCACAACATAATGGTGTTGCAAAGCACAAGAACAGGGCTCTCAAGGAGATGTCAACATGCATAATAGAAGAAAAGGATTTGAATCCTAATATATGGGATGAATCTATCGAATGTTTTTCTAATGTTTATAATATATCTCCACGCAAATAATTGGATGGAAAAAATATATTTGAGGCTTGGAGTGGTCACAAGCCCACTGTTTCTCATTTCAAGGTTTTTGGCTCAAAGGCTTGGGATAGAATTTCTCCTGAGAAGAGAAAGGCCTTGAAACCTAAAATAAAGGAGTCCATTATGGTTGGATATGCTGAATATTAAAAGGGATACAATCTCTTTGATCCCCATCTGAAAAAACATTCATTAAAATAAGCGTACAGTTCAAAGAAGAGACCATGCAGGAGATCGAACTAGCTCAAGGGGAATGCAAAAATCCTCCACTCCACGATGATGTAAGTGATGATTAATCCTCTTATTTTTCTGATTCTGATTTTTATGATGATTATGATGACATGCATTCATATCACAACTCATCCATTTGGCCAAATTGGGCTGAGAAAACCATACAAGCTGCTGGTGATCGATCCACTAGACTCTAGGAAGACTAGATCTCAATTCACAATGTCTTCTCTACTTGTGAATTGAATATTTCAGAGAGATTATTTATGATGTCTGAATCTAATCCTTGTACATATCAGGAAGCATCACTTGACCCAATATGGAAAACAACCATGCAAGAAGAGTTCAATTCCTTTCCAGACAATGAGACTTGGGAATTGGTTCCCTTTCCCTCAAAGAGGAAACTAGTGCAATGTAAGTGGGTATATAGGAAAAAAGTGCATGATGATGGTTCTAATATCAATTATAATTCCAGGTTGGTTTCCAAAATCTTCTCTCAAGTCCAAGGAGTGGACTATACAGATACATTTGCACCGGTTGCAAAGATGGACTCTATCAGGCTAGTTTTAGCCATTGTTGCATCTAAGCGTTAGGAGGTTCACCACATGGATGTGAAGAGTGATCTTATTCATGGAGACCTTCATGAGAAGATATATATGCAGAATCCTGAAGGTTTCATTCATGATCCTTCACTTATTTTCAAGTTGAAGAAGTCTCTCTATGGCCTCAAGCAATCCCCGAGGGCTTAATATGCCAAGATGGGCAATTTTATGTGATCGATTGGATTTGAAAGATGTAAATATGATACTAATGTATATTTTTCATTTTGGTGATTTATTGTAGGTCATAGTACTGTATTTTTATGAAATTTTGATTACATGTAGATTCACTAATGATATTGGGTCAATAAAGTTTTCATTGCACAGTGAATTCTCCATGACTGGCCTTGGATTGTTGAAACAATTTCTTGGCTTAGAGATTGAGAAATCTGATGCAGGGATGAAGGTAAGATAGAAAAAGTATTCTACAAACCTATTATTGAAGTTCAAATGGATTACTATAAGGAATCCAAGTTCCCATTCCTCTCTGGAATAAAACTAGGTGATTTTGATGCATCTCCATTGGTGGACAACTTGTTGTACATACAACTAGTTGGGAGCTTGTTGTATCTTACACAATATCGAACTGATTTGGAATATGTTGTAGGTGATGTTGAAATATATATGCAAGCGCCTCATGACATCCATTAGAAGGATGCAAAAATAATCTTGCATTATGTGCAAGGAACCAAACACTTCAGGGTACACTATGTTGTTGGTTCTCCACTAGAACTAGTTGGATTTACTGATTCTGATTGGGCTGGAGATTCCATTGATGGAAAGTACACTTCAGGTTATGTATTCATGATTTCACATGGTCCCATATGATCAATAAATAAACAACACACTATATCCCTTTCATTAGCTGAGGTCGAGTACAGAGGAGCAGTGAACACATCTACACAAAATGTGTGTGGTTGCAAGGTATTCTTGGAGAACTCGGTTTTGCATTTGATTTACCCATTTTCATTTGGTGTGACAATAAAAGTGCAATAAAGGTTTCCATTGATTCAGTATAGGGACATAATACCAAGCACATTTATATACACATGCTCTGCATCAGGTGCTTGGTGCATGAGCAGGTGACATTGTTGCAGTATTTCCCATCCGCGGAGAAAATTGTGACATCTTCACCAAGAGCTTCACACAGAAGAAATTAATCTATCTGAGATCACTCCTTAGAGTGGGTGACACATGGTGATGGATTATATTCACTTTCATATTTTTCTCCATGTCCATTTTTGAGGGGAAGTTTTGTTCCCATGAGGTTTTCCTCGTTACCTTGGTCATATGGTCTGATAAATTTTTGTAAGAGGTGACTTGAGCCTTAATTGTCAAGGACTCAATAATATGATGTGATAATACTAAGTCAGAATTAAAGGGGGATGTTAGAGCATGATTCGACCTTAGTACCATGGTCATACACCTAGGACACATTTTCATTAGTCTCGTGCTTATGTTATATGGTCCAAAACTATGTTGTGTTGGTCAATCTTGGTCCATTTGGTGTTTTGGACTCATAAATACACCCAATATACCTCATTTAATCAGTCTAGTTTCCCACACACCCTCATTAATTACTTCTAAGTCCTTGGTGTGCTCCCCATCCCTTAAATTAGGGAAATTGGTTGACTAGAGGCGCCCATGCATGGTTTTGGGGTATTTTTTGTCCTTTTAGACCATTTATTGCTGCCTAGAGCCACTCCTAGACACACATACACTCCACCACGCCTATCCCACAATAAATAATGTCCTATCATTCTCCATCCACATTCACACTATCATTCGTGACCATTTGAGGTGGTTTGGGAGCTCATTGGTCCACCTAGGGGGTTTTGAGGTCAAATCCAAGTCTTCCACATGTATGCATCCAAATGGCCTCAAAATGATAACAATTTCTCTCTATTGTAATATAAACATGTTCCAAACATAAATACATGTTGGAAAGTCAAAATAAACTCTGTTATTGACACCATTTCTATGTGTTAATTTCTCTATTTCCATAGTTTTCTGCATAATTTGTGAGTAATATTGAATTGTGAGGATTCCATTAGCTCCAAGGTATTGATTTGAATCAAATTTTCACAATATAAGATGGTAAAATGTGCTTGATTGGTGAAAACCTTTCATTTTTTACATAACACAGATTTGATGGAATGTAATTTCAAAAGCATCCACCCCTAAAAAGAAATGTCTCAACTCTTAGAACTGATATGTATTTCCTATATATCTTTGAAAAATAAATCTAAAATGATCCTAGAAATGATTTATACAAATGGGAGTGCTATATAGAATGGATAACAAAAACTCCATGGAATATGTTCAACACTATACAAAAAACTAAGAAGGATATGAACCAATCATCCTAACTGTTGCAAGTTCCAGACATCATGAACTTAATTATGTGGATAACTTAAATGTACAACACCCCTGTAGTAAAGTTTCACAATTCCTAGGAAACCATATTAAACTCATGGCTAAAAATTCAATGCTAATAGAGATGACATGTATACACTTGTTATAACTTTATAATTACAATATGAATTAAGTAATAATTTCAACTTGTAGTTTTCTAGCATGGGACTAAAATGATCAAACGTTTTCACATTTATTCCATTTCAGTGTTTAAAAATAGAGAAAAGTTTCCTTGGAGATAGTTTGCTAAGAAAAGTCTCCTAAGCAGTGAAAACTGCAGCTTGGACTTTACCAATGGAAATAACATCATGGAATGGGGAATGTACACTACTTAAAATATGAAAATTATAGCCAGGTTTGTATATATGCATGGTATACAATATTTGCATCAGTGAGCTATTTATGTGAACTTGATTATAAAACTATTGTCTCTCTTCCTTGCTTGTATTGAAAATCTAGTTTGTATTTGAATGGTCTTGGAAACATCATGACAAACCTTTAGTAGAACCACTTCAACTTATGTAGAATCTGCCAATGTTTGTTATATTCTCTAAATGTAATATGAGGATTTTCCTTATTTTCTAGTATTGAAGCATTTTTGTTCAACTGATTCCAGTTGTCTTAAAATTTTCTTATCAAGTGTTATGAAAAAATTGTTTATTTAACGTTAAGATATTTTTTTTAGATGTATATTTTCTAATTAAAATGTGTTGTTGTTCATTTGTCCAGGTCCTTGAAAGCATAGAGAAAAATTGATTATTACAGAATGGTATAGAAATGGACATTGTGCATCGAAATCATGTGATCCAAACCCGGTTCAAGCAGTTATAATGTATTTCCTTCATAACCAGACACTAAACCATGTCCTCCAAAATAAGAGATATGTTTCTAGAAGGACTACCAATAATGTATCTTAGTATATTATGCTTATTGAAGGGATGAAGGAAGCAAAAATTTATGGTTCCAACAATATTGCAATTGTCACCAACTTTGAAGTAATAGCTAAGCTAACAAGATGAAATGGATTTATAAAGTTTGAAAATACAATTTGACATCCCTTCACAGAGAAGTAAGAACCATATCTAATCAATTTAAATGTTTTAGTATAGATTACCATGTTGAGGTGAAGAGGATGTCAATTGATCTAGTGTCAAGGGAGGTTTCAACTATAAGAGGGGGTGTCCAAGATTACTAGGGTTTTCAAGATGATTCTTTATAAACATCTATTCCAACATCAAGAGCATTTGATGGAAATCAATATATATCTCCAATATGTGGATGTTTTCTACTTATGATTGTTGTAATGTATTTCATGTCATGGTTTTATCATGGCTCCTACTATGTGGGGTCTTTTGTATGGGTAGTAAATTGAACAATGTTTTGTATAATTTGAATCTTACATAGTTTCATTTGGAAATGATACTGTTGGTCCTTTCATTCGGAAAAAATAATGATAAGTATCTTGCCATTTTTTGTACGTAATGTTATGAGTTTATCTATGTTTATAATAAAAATGAAGAAATAAAGTTCTTTGGGGAAATTTTTTAGTATTTTGTGATTATGCAATGAATAAGGGATTGGTGCAGTTAGAGGCTATTTTGTAACATATACTAGTCTTACAACAAACATGCTAAGAGTACCCTATTCTAAATGATTCAATCTATTGACCAAGCCGTGAGATGGAATCTAATATAATAATGATGTTGTCAATAATAAACTGTAATTACTACCAAACTTAGGCCCTAAAGAAAATTGAAGTTGAAAAGAGCCTTCTAAAAATTCCTCGATGCCTAAATACTTGGCATACAAAGTGAATTCAAGTTGGATTAATTTATATAAATCCTTGTTGGAGAGGAATACAACAACAAAAAGCATAATTTTATCAAATCACCAAATCTACGCAATGGAAGAGAATCATATCGAATATATAGTAAAATATCAACGCATAATGCCTAAAAGGGATTCAAAAGAGACATGAACATGTGGTCAAATGGGAATTTGTTGACTACAAGTTGCAAGTTATGTTAACAATGAAATTAATACCCTTGAGAACGATGGTTTGAAAATATACCTTAATTTTCTTCTGAAACATGAAGACTGGAATTTGAAACAAATTAAGAGCTTTGATCTCTCATAGGACCACTGCTTCCACAAAGGAAAAAGTATGTGAAGAAAAAAGTTTCTCTAAAGAATTCAAGACCAAGACTACATAAGTGCCAAAACCCAGTTTCCACAACTCTTGGAGTGGAAAGAATACATGTCAAATGTATTAAATTATTAATTGTCCTAAAATAGTGGAAATTCAAGTGCAATGCATGAAAAACCAAGTAAAGTGGTTTTTTTTATAAAATAATGAAAATTCATGAGAAAGTTTATCCCAAATTAATTGTTGGTAATTGGGATGAAAAACCCAATGATATATAAGAAAGGCATATGTGGTGAACTAAAGGACACAAAAATAAAGCAAAGGCATGCTGAAGGATTTGAAGTCTAGAAGGATTATTTTCCATATCAATCTCTTGGTGGTTAATGGAATGGATGGGAAGGATGGTTTAAAGAAAAGGACAAGGGATTCACCTCCACACTTTGATTGTACTCACTCTCTTCTTATTTTCAATATAATGCAATTCTAGTTTCCCCCAATTTTGAGTTTGAATTTATGTTAAATATAGTTTTGAATTCAAGGTTTGGTAGATAGATTTAGATTTTTTCAAAATTTTTCAAGTTCATAGAGGTATATCTAGAGGTAAGGAATGAGCAAGGAAGTTTCTAATTGTTTTCCTTCTGGAGTCTCTTTGACCCAGGTTCAGTCCCTTTCTCCCACACACAATGAAGCCCAAAATATTGGCCTGAGAGAGCAAATCCCAACCGATAGAACCTGCAACACAGATGTTGTCTCACCCGAGATATATTTCTATCGTAACTTCCAGAACTAGGTGTCCGTAGTTAGGTGGGAAATTTTGCATCCCTTTGTCTTTTTTCATGGTGCTCAACCTAAGCCCATAGATGGATTATTTATTCTTGCTATGCACAATTAGACTGTGACCCACTTCCTCCTTTTATATAATAATATAACAATAACCGTAGTGCAACATAGATACATTCAACTTATAACAATGCAACTAATATATATGAACTCATTCATAAGCAAATGCATAATCATTCATTCACAACAACATATACACATGTGACTTAAACACATTCAACACTCACACATATAACACATAATCTAACATGGAAACCCATCTGGGGAAAAACCACAAAGGTGCTCTTCATTTGGCATGAGAAATATATGGCACCTTTGGTTTGTGCACTAAGTTGCAGACTCTATTTTAGATATTCCTTTATTATCTATAGAGACTTCTCTCTCCTTTCATTCTCTCTTTTATTTTGTCTCTGGTATTCCTCTACTTGACTCTACTAATAATCCACACACATCCTGGATCGATTCAGTCTCTTCTACATTTCTGCGCACTCAATTGCAGATTCTCGACTCAATGCGCTTAGAAAAAACAAATAAACAATACAGTCAAAGTGTAACCCATATACAGCTGAGGTTCCTCCTTTCAGAGACTCTTTACATGTTTCTCTCAAAGCCGACTTCCTACACTTATCCAACAAGCAATCTTTCCTATTATAGCGACACATGTCAGTAGGCACTAATGACCTGGCTTATAAAGATACCTTCATACATGTGGCTTCCACCAGCTATAGTCGACATCATACCCATGATATTTCTGACATATTGATTTCTAATTGTTGCACCACTGCACACCTTCTGACATGTCTCTACTTCGTCACATTCTTTCTCTGTCACGTCCTTTCCTTCTGTCATGGATTTTCTTCTGTTGCAACTTCTTCTTCCATCGTGATCTATTCCTCAGTCGTGTTTTCTCTTCTATCATGTCTTCTTCTTCTTCTCCCGGATTCTATTCTTAACCCCATCCTCTTTATCTATGACTGTTGCAACTCATTCTCCTTCTTTTCCTTCATCTATTCTTCCTTCCTTCTTTCTATCGTTTCCTCTACCGCAACTCCTTTCTCTTCTTTTTTGTTTTCTCTTTTCATACTTAAGCATAATTCTAAGTGAATTTCGCTTACCTTTCCCTAGGCCCAACATGCCCCCAACACACACCCATGGCTCATCCCCATCCAATCAAATGTTATTCCTCCATTTGTTCACTTGTGTCGAATTTTCTTTCAAAATATTGTAAGATTTTTGTTACTCTCCCCACTTCATGTCGCACTTCTTCCTCTGTCTTCTTTAAGTTCTCCACAAGGTCGGAACTGATATGTTCTAGCATTACCTTTTCTGTTGACTTTGTTGCTTCTGCCACCTTCATATGAACAGGATTAATCATTCTTATAACTCTTTCAGATTCAACCTGCATCTCTTCAATCTTATCTATGCATTGTTGTTTTTGCGTGCGCAACACTATGACCATTTGTTGCAATTTTTTCATCTCTTCTTCCTTAGCCATTTTTTTTGCTAAGGGAAATTTTTTCATTTTCCTCTTCATTTGGTTCACATTTGCTTCAACTATGTGCAACTCCTCTACTATTTTCTCTAAATCTGCATCAGATATGAATGCTTCCCAAGCCTATGAGACTTGATCATTATCTTTAGCATGCACTGCTTCCACCTCTTCAATATTCTACACATATTCCAATATTTATTACCCTCATTCCTCCAACACCTCAGGGGGTTTTATTGGTCTTACCTGCACCTCCATCTCTAAGAATTTATTTCAAAGGTCTTTTGTGATTTCTCCAAGTCAAACGACCTTGGCTTTTGGCCCCATTTTCTTTGTTATTCCTTCCTTTTCAAAGTTTCCACAAGCAAGGGCTACTGCCTTATCGAGCCTATGGTGATTTTATCCCCTTGTCTTCGTCTTCTACTCAGGCTCTTGTACTGCTAGTTTCATCTTTTTAACACCTTTATTTGCGGCCTTTGCTTGCTTAACAAGTGCACCTTCTCGCACTTTCATTTCTGCAACTGCATCACTCTACATTGCATACACTTCATCCATTTCCATTGATGGGAATTCTATCGCTATTTGGCCTATGCTATTTGCGACATCGTTAAACTTCAGAGTTCCTACATCAAGAAATCCTGCTAATACCTACGTTCTTATTGGTGGAAATGGAACTACTATTCCATTTGGTTTCACTTCTAAATTCTCTGGTGGGTCTTGCGACTTAGTGCTTGGGTATGGATAGTCTATAAGAAATTTAACATCCTCGACATCTTTACATAGAACATTAAATAAATTAGTAACCATACAAGTAATTTTTGTATGTATCTCCACTATGGTTTTGAATCTTTTCTACACAGCTTCATCTATTTCCCTAGTCATAAGTTGTAGGTCATCACTATCCAGGCTGATAGTATTTGCACTTATATCATCTTTTCTCTTCTTCTTCCTCCTGTAATCTACTTGTTCAGTCTTAGAGTATTTTCTTTTCTTTTCTATATCTAGGTCAATCAAAGTTTAACTGGAACGACTCTGTGTTGGGTTTGAATCCTCCTGAGAATTTTCTTCTTTATGTCCTTCACTTGGTGGTGGTTGATTTTCTTATTGTAGTTGCTCTTTTTCTTTTACTAGTTACTCTTCTGGAACCAGGACGTGCCATTCATCTGGCCATTCTTCAAAAATTTCTTCAACATCTTCCTATGATATTATGAATTGCATCGCCAACCATTGGTGATGTGGGTTCTAGCGCGACTTCATGTTGACATGGTGCGGGCCAATATCAAATCTAACAACTTGAAAAAACCGCTTCACAGTGGAGTCATACAACATGTATTGGTTCCTTATATCCTCCCTATGCATAAATAATTCAATATTATTTTTTGTCTTTCATGCCTTTCTATTCTTGTCGCACCAAAGGTTTTGGTTCGTGCTCCTCTGTAGTGCACTCACAGATCTACCCCTTGGTAGTTCGGTGGTCGGATCATGCAAGGAATGAAATTAATATTAATATCAAGGAGTAGTAAAATTCCTTACCCTCATCCTATGATTCAATGGAATCTTGCAAGAGTTCATTCAGTAAGAACTATGACTAATTGATCTGAACTCCCTCCGCACATATTTTAGCTAGCGCGATCGCACCTGTGCTACATTGGGTTGGGCGCATCATGAGCATTAACTTTGAGTCCAATACCTTTGCAGCAAAGAGAATGGTATAATCATTGATGGAGGATATTAGATATCATTTTTTCTCTCTTACTACGTCGTACTTCTCCTCCATTCATGCAACTATCAACGCTTCTTCATCCTTCCATAGAAGTAGCGTTGGGTCCATTCCTATGAATGGTAGACCTATGATGATTGTGATAAGTTCGACGTCTACAGATATAGGATTTCCAAGCCATGGAAAATCACCATGAAAGAATACCAACAATTTCTTAACACAAGTATTTATCGGTATGTTGTAGCCAAAATGTGGCATATATAACAATGAAAATATGTTAGACTGATCTAGTCCTCTAACCCACTCCATTGGAATAAATCGCTTCAGTGCATCTAGTGTGTCTTACATCGTCACCATATAGTTCGCATGGTCTAGTTCTGACTACTTCTTTATGTCGTGGTCAAGAAAGGTTAATTTCCACAGGTTCGTCAAGATATCCTTTATTGCCTTCACTCATTTTGATACCAATTGTTCTATCAGTGAGGCCCTTATTTTCTTTGGGATTGTGACTTTTAGTGCATCACTATGTCTAGGAGGAATGTAAGATGGCACCAAAATTCTTGTCTCAGAATATTCACCATCCCATGGGAGTTGCGTTGGGGTCATTGATGCTTTTCTCTTCCTCTTTTTTCTACCAGTGCGCTTTCCCCATGTGGTTCCTAGGGTCATTGATGCTTTTCCATCCCTATTTTTTATACCAGTGCACTTTCCCCATGTGGTTCTAGAAAGACTTGGTTTGTCTGCATGTGCTTTTCTAATCATCCTAACTAGATTTGGCTCCCCAACTAGATTTTTCTATTTAACGGTTCTTGCAGTTTGTGTAGTAGCCGGGTGCTGTCTATGCAACATCTGTTGTGGTCCATGCAACATCTGGTGTGGTCCATGCAACAGCTGGTGTGGTATGTGCAGTAGCTGGTGGAACCTATGCCTATGGTGGAATGTAACCAACAATATCCTTCATGACTATCGTAGGAGATGCACTCTCAAACTCAGATTTAACAACTCTACTAGTGAAGGAGATAGAAATGATCATGCTACGAACAATTCACTTCAACTCTCAAGGGTACAAACAACAAAACTCTTCTCTCTTGCAATAAAATGAAATGAAATTGGCCAAAAAGGATGATAGCATGCAACAATTCTCCACCGCCGTTCTTTGCACACACGGGAAATCAATAGAAATGAATTCTTCCTTTCATGCACATGGGCGTATTGTCCAACTCATTAACAAATTTTTTTATGTATGCCTCCATTTATCTGTCACTTCGAATTGTAGTTATTGCCATAAATCCAGACGTGACCAAAAATAATGCCTCCAAAGTTTCTTGGATTTGTTGAATTAATGACCTCCATCTTATCACATCCAGGATTCTGGTATCTCATGCGACATCATTACACTCCTTGCGACTTGATTTTTATCTTTGCTGGAGCACCTTTCTTACAACAGTGGCACAGTCCTTGCCATTTATTTTTTTCCTTTAACAAGGTTCCTTTCTTGCGACATACCAAGTGTCTTCGCTCATAATTTTGACCTTCCCTAGACGCCAAGTCTATGAAACTTCACTTCTTGCTGCGACACACTAGCAGTAAATAAATTTGCATGACCTTGACATATAATTATAGTTTTTATAGGCTAATTTGGACACAATCTTGGTACCTTGGCTAATTAAATCGGTGGAATCCACGTCTGTTAAAGGGTATTTTGTTATTTGGACCAGCGGTCGTTATAGAAAAAATTATATTATCTAGACCTTAGAAGATCAAATCATATAATATGGGATCGATAAACATTTTCATCATCATATTATGCACTCAAAATGGACTCAATTCACATAATAAACTCAATTCACATAATGAACTCAATCCTAGCATTAATATAACCTACAAGACATTTGTGGATAACAAAAACATGTTGACCATGCTATGTCCACCATCGACTCCATAGACATTTTGTACTCATCTATGTATTGTTTATTAAAATAATATAAATATATAAACTCATTAAAGTTAATATATAAATTAGTTTACCATCTAAATTTTTTATATTTAAAACCTATAAATATTACATACAAAATAATTAATACAAAACATTTTTTCAAACACATAAATTTATATTAAAAACCTATAAATATTACATACAAAATAAATTAATACAACATTTTTTCTATAACACACACACATATATATATAATAAAAAATACATTTAATACAAAACAATATTATACCAATATTATAATAATAACAATATATTGTAACAAACTATACAATATTGTAAAAAAACTATATTATACATCTAAACATAATATTGTAACTAGCTCCATCAACAATATCAACAAATTTGGTACTAAATACTCCTACATTATGGACTAACCATGCTGATTAATTATTCAACCTCCAAATGGAAAGTGATTAATAACAGTGGACCTTGCATAGCCTGAACTAGCCAGGTAGCGCCAATGATTAATGATGAGCATATTTTGCAACCCTGCACCAGTTCAAGCACCTCGCCAAATCGATATTTGGTCCCAAATATTTCCCTTTGGTAGGAGCAAGTGGTTGGTTGGTTGTGAGAGGATGAATTAGGTTTGAGAGGCATCTTTGGGCATCTATTAGGCCATGCAGATTGAAATTGAGACACTAGTTGAAGGGTTTGAAAAATTGGCTATATATTTTCAATTTTTGCCATGGATAGAAGGGCATTGGAGCAAACTTGGAGGATTTGAAGAGGCATGCATAGAATTCTGGAGCATTGGAGTTGAATGTGCATTCGAAATCCCATTCACAGGTTATTAAATTCCATTCTTTTTAATAAACTTTAAATACAAGGTTTATCTGGTTTATTTTTTTCCATGAAAAAAAAATTACGGTCCACATTATGGATTACACCCGTTATTACATGGTTTCTTTGGTTCCCCATAAGCTTTTTCACTGTTTCCCTTAGACAACACAACAATATTATTGCACACATATTGTCCCCAAAATAGATGATTGTATCTTTAATTGAGCCAATGTTTATAGCTTGAGACAAAATTGACACAGATTTTGAAACCAACTCTCTTTAACTGGGCCTTCCATCAGGGCATCTTCAAAAGGAATGTCTTCCAGGATAGAATCTAAAATTATTTATTCCATTCCTTCACTTCCCAATGAAGGAAGATACTACTTTTGGAAGTTTAATATGGATCCAGTCTCTTGAGATTAAAAAAATGATTATTTTCCTAATCGGTAACCTAGAGCTTCAGCATTATGAACTGTGACTTTTACATATTTATCATACTAATTTAGAGATTCAACAAAGAGAAGTAGGGTAGTTGTTCAACTCGATGTTGCACCCTTGTCATAGGTAGGCGAGTATGTTTTGTAATACTTAGACTTTAGTTTTGTAATTTCCTTGAAACCTTTTCTAGGCTTCTTATTCTTACACTTTTTCATTTTGAGTGGAAATACAAGAGAATAAATGAAGGCTTGAGATGGACTCAAAGTAAATCATATTGTAGAAACAATTAAAGACAGTGGGAAATCATGAAATCCTAATATTTATCAACTCTTGCTAGATTTCAATTCCTATTCACTTTCAAGCTCCATCCTACTTGTGCTCTTCAGGATATTGCTGAGTCCTAGGGGTAGAAATTTGTAGTCTTTTAAGGTCAAAGAGGTCCAACTTTAATACCCATTCAAATAATGACACTTCTATTGCATCCATGAGTTTTAAAATTATGTGGTTCTCAAGAGTAATCGATTTTCAGAAGAAAAAAAATATTCTTAATATTTCTACGAGCATGTATATATCATGTGAATGGTGTTAGTTCGTTTAATGTGGCACATTCAACATTTATTCCCCAATGCCTCCTAGACAACAAACCCAAACAAGGAAATATGAGGAAGCTTCTATGTGTGTGTGTGTGCATGTGGGAGAGAGAGAGAGAGAGAGAGAGAGAGAGAGAGAGAGAGAGAGAGAGAGAGAGAGAGAGAGAGAGAGACCTTGTGAGTATATTTCCCTTTTTCAGTATCAAGGGGAATTGGAGCTCCAAGTAAAACTACCCTTTATACACTGCTTGCTGTTAGAAAAACATTAAAATTAAAAAACTTCATTATCATATTATTGCAAAGAATTGGGGTATGGAATTGTAGATGTTATCTTGTACCCACAATATATAACTACGATCATGTGACCTACCACTTGTTAAAGTTAGTTCAACTATGGGACCCATTCTTAGGGAGGATGGTACCCTAGTTAGTTAACTAGGGCAATGTAAGACCCTAGAAGGCACCCTAGGGACCCCAGTAGTCTCCTGGGTTCTTGCAGATGTTATCTTGTACCCACATTATATATCTATGATCATGTGACCTACCACTTTTTAAAGTTAGTGCAACTGCGAGACCCACTCTCAGGGATGATGGTACCCTACTCAGTTAACAAGGGCAGAGTAAGACCATAAAAGGTACCCTAGGCCCCCTAGTAGTCTCCTAGGGTTCTTGGTATGGGACCAAGCATGTTAATGCCATGGAAAAGTCCCTAACATGTGTTTAGGGCCCCTATATGTATCTAGGGTATTCTGGTATGGGATCAGATAGTGTCTTGGACACGAGGTCCAAGCAGATTCTGTCGGTTGAGACAGAGACTTCCTGGTCTGGGACAAGGAATATTCCATATTCTTGGTATGGGACCAAGCAAGTCTTGCAGGAACACCCCTGATCAGTTAACCAGATGAATCTAGATCAAGTTGACCAAGATGATGATGTGTGATGTCCTCTCTCCTAGTTGGTTATTTCTAGGTTGGTTCTCAAGGGACTAAGCACCTCTTGATGATGTCCCTAACACCTAACCCTTAGGAGCAGCATTGAGGACCATAGGATCACATCATCCATGTTGAATCTTCCCCTTATACATTGATGATAAAATATATGAAACAATGTACCTTGAGCGAGATAAAACTTTAAGTCCTTGGTCTTGTTGGCCATTTGGGAAAAATGGGTTGTTTTTCCACCTTTATGGCACACCTTGGTCTTTTGGGTATGAGGGTTACATTGTCTTCTTATTGTAACCACCTTTGGTTGAATTATGGTCATTTATCTCTTACTTGGTCCTAGTGTCCTTATGGTGGGTACCTTTGGTATGTTGACTTTTATCTTATGTTTTTTTATTTTTTGGACAATTCGTCAAATTAATTTTATGGTTTTATTTTGTAAGACCATTGACCATTTTATTTTATGGTTTTTATGTTTTAGACAATCGATCAAATTAATTTTATGATTTTATTTTGTAATACCATTGACCATTTTATTTTATGGTTTTTATTTTTTGGACAATTGGTCTCAGTTTTGTGTTTCATGTCTAGTTTAGGGTTTTTTTGCATATCTGTTTGAAAAAAACGTCAAGGTTTTTAATGTTGCTATTCTTTTTCTATGGATAGGATCCACTGCTAGGTTGGGATGATGCTTGTCTCAGACCTGTTAGGGCTGGTATTATTGCTGATAGGACTACTGCCATCATTTTGTTGAACTGTTGTGACCTACTAATCTTGTCCAAGACTGCTATGACCTGTTGTAGGGTGTTGTATGGGATACTTCCTATCTCATACATGTGAGGGATGGTATTTTCCATGATAGGAATATTTCCATCATTTTGTTGAAATGTCGTGACCTAAGAAGCTTGTCCAATGCTGTTGTGAGCCTGTCCAAAGCTGTTATGACATGTTGTAGGGTGGTTTATGGGATGCTGATAGGATTCCAAGAGCCTGTAGAGTGTCGTGAGCTTTGTTGTGGGTATCGTGAGACCAGTTGAGGATGTTCATGTTGTGACATGTCTTACTTGAGTCATGCATTATTTTCTTGGGCTGGTTGTTGGCTCTTACCCTAACCGTGATTGTTTGTTGGACTTTACCTAAACTGTGGATTTATTGTTGGGCTATTACTAAACTGTGGACTGTGTGTCTCTTACCCTACATGACTGTATTGTGCATGATTGTGTCCCTTCTAGTGTGACTGTGTACCCACCATGAGCTATGTGTATTTGTTCTTCTCTACTAGTGTGATTGTACTGTGCATGACTATGTCCCTCTGCTGGTGTGCATCTAAGGTTTGTATCCTTACTTTTATAACCCTCTTAATCTCTCTCTCTCTATGAAGGTATGTCATTTGTTCACCTAGTTGACTTGTCCCTCCGATGACAAGATCAAACCTAAAAGTACTTGAGTATATGGTTGTTTCAAAATAATTTTTATGATTCTTTAATGCTGATATTTCATATACATTATTGTTTTATCAGTTAATATTGTTACTGTAAATGGCATTTGATAAATCATCTCAAGGACCAACCTTAACACAGTGACCAATGGAGTGTTAAAGTTGAAAGAGATGAAAATTATGTTTGTAGTTATTTGCAGCAGTACTTTTCTGGATCTAACATTTTTTTAGTTTTGTTTATGTACTAAAGTATAAAAGTTTGATTCCATATTTCAGACCCTAATCTAACCCTAAAAATTTAACTCCACTTCCCTCTTTTTTGGACAACTCCTCCAAACATCTGAATATGATGCATGGTCCCAATGAAAAGACAGTCAGGGTCAGAGTCCTGTTGCATGTCAAACAAACCAACAATTATGAAGTTCAGAATTGACAACAACCTTTGGAAAGTGAGGACTCTCAATTCCCATGAAACTAGTGTGTTGACAGTTGAAGACCCGTTTCCTTACAATCCCTTAAACAAGACTTGAGAAATAAGTACTCCTACTTTGTCTGATCTGAAACAATACAAAGGTATTTTTTTTACTTATTGTGCAAAGATCTGAATATTAGTCAACATTTAATCCAAAATGTAATATGTATAAATTTTTACTTATGTGTGAAATTCACTTTAACAAGAAACTTCAATTTATCTTATGCTAATGGGGGCTTCTTATTATCCATTCTTAGCTTAATATATATGAAGTTTTTAGTTTTGATTGAAAGGGTGTGACTTGGGCCTCGAATGCATTCGCCACACACGTTAGGTTCCTGCATCCAACTTGGGAAATGAGGGATGTATTTAGGAATATACAAACATGTCCACAACTATTGACCATTTTCTATCTATAAAATTTGTTGTAGAAAGTAATGCAAAAAGCCAAGCCAAGGAATCCACAAGTGTGCTTAGTAAAGTTAACATTTCCCCTTGCTTCATTAATTTTATTGTAATACCTGCAATCAAAATTATAATTATGTTACGAACAAAACTGGAAAATTATATGACTACCTGTAACAAGTTTGTGCATTTGATATTTAGTCAGTCCCGAGATTTAGCAAAGGACTCAAAATTTATTTGATGTTAGCGATTCTTGTATTGTTGTGCTAACTACAATCAATTTTTTTTTATTCCCAACAAGGCACGTATCTTTACATAGCAGGCGCAAATATGAATTTATAAGCATTCCATGAATCCTTTTTCTTTCATAACAAAGTACCTTGAAAATTTATGGTCATTGGCTCCAAATACAATTACCCACACAAATAAGAGAAAGCAAAATGAAAATTTCCATCTAAAAAATATGGTTACTAAATGAATCAATGGAATTTAACTACAGTAAGATTGAAGGTGAGGAATTTCCATCAGTAGAAAAAGTTTACTATGGCCTTTTCATAGCCAAAATTATACAACTTTAAACTTGTTATAAACTACAGCCTTAAGCTCATATGCTATTGCTAATTGTAATAGAAACAGTACTAGTAGGGACTCAATGCTAGAAATCAATATACAAAATAAACATGCATAATTGTCTTTTCTCCTCCATAGGTTTTCTCATTGAAATCCCTAATTTTCCCACTATTTTGCAATGGAAAAGCATAAAAAATAAATATGCATAATCGTCTTTTCTCATCCATAGTTTTTCTCATTGAAATCCTTGATTTTCCCACTATTTTGCAGTGGAGAAGCATAAAAAAGGAAATTTTAGAGGCAGGTATGTGCACACATAAATGGATTAAATTCCACTCCCTTTTCTCATGAAGGCTTGTCTAATGATAAATTTATCTAGTTTTGGGTTCTCATTGTGGAGAACCATGTTCAAATCCTAGAGAGACATGGTATCCCAAGCACCGCAAGATAACTAATGAAGTACCTAAGAATACGCCCTTAGGTTATCTGCTTTTAGGCTATGCTAAACCTAGTCGATGACTAGAACATCGCATTGATTCTTACAAAATTTAACTCATTTGCATGCAAAACAATGACTATACAAATAAACATGCATAGCCATTGATTTAACTTTCTTGATCTACATGATCTACAACATTTTTCCTCTCAAACAAAGTTTCTCTCACTAAAATCCTTGAATTTCTATTATTTGACAGTGGAAAAGGATATCCAAGGAAAATTGAGAGGGAGGTATCAACAACTTATTTTTAACCATTTTTAATCATGGTGGAAGAAAAACAAGAACCCTTAGAAAGACAAGAAGATTGACAATGTTGATATGTTGAAGAATCCAAGGAGGATGGGAGCATAAATTAAAAATCAAGCAGAGGACCAATGTCGCTTAGACGACATCAACACTACATGTCACAACCAGTATAAGGAGTAGAGTTCATGTGCAGAAAGGTTTGCAACTTTTCACAAAGATGCTAGAAGTGGAGGTCAATGTAAAGGGGTTGGTTGGTGCACCTTTAAATATTTAAATATCCCAAAGAGAAATAGAGGGCCAAAATGCATGACCTTTTGTAACTCTGGTACAATTACACAACCATGAACTGGAGGGAAGTGGTTGTGGGTAGTAGGACATATTGTTTGGGTTGGTTTACATTTTTCTAATGGTGAGTTTCATCCTTACAATTTTGTATTTTGACTAAGATGATTTTTGTAGTGATACCAACTCAGTCCATATTATACATTTACTAGAAGTTTTGAGTTATAGTATTTGGTAAGGTCATCAGTGGATTGAATACCCAAATCAAGGTAGAACTTAGGTTTGTGATATATAAAAGACAAAAATAAATACCTTTTCTAAGAAAAAAAAAAGCAAATCATCAAATCAAAGTTCAAACTATAGAATTGCGATGATAGACTTGCACTATGAACAAGCAACCAACTACAAGTATGATGTCTTAAAGGTCATTTTGTGTTCCAAAAAAGCTTCTTTATTCAAGTTGATGAGTGAAAATGTTAGTAGATTTATAATAGACAATAATGGTTCCAGTTCCCATGCATAGTTTCTAATACCCTCTCTTGAAAAAATCCTTTTTCTATGAATAATGATTACACATTACTAAACTTAGGAAAATAAGAAAGAGATTATTTGTATGCTAGATGTGAAATTTAAATAGTTCTGGTAGTCTCTCAAATAGGGTAAGCAACACCTATGAAATACAAAAATGTTCTCTATTATTTTGGGCTTCGATGAACCAACTCAGTTGTCTCTAACATAACAAGCATTGGCACAATGTATACAATCGACAATTTGTACAAAGCCTCTATGTAAGAGTTGTAGTAACTATACAGTCTCTGCTGAAGTAACCTAAAGGTTTGAACCATGTTATGGTGCATGCAATATTTGGGTTATAAGGTAGACTGACCCTTCATATTTTAATGTGTTTGGCCCTTCATACATAGACCTTATTTGATAGCTATCCAATACTTCAATTGGCCGGTTAGTATTCCTTTTCTTATATGTGACATTTGTTGGAACTTTGAATTTGTTTCAGGTATGACATTCTAGATTTGTGCCTTAACAAACCTGAGGAAAAATTGAACTCAACAGTTATAAGCCATGTATAAGAGAAGAGGTCAAAGTTTCCAATTGAATAGACCTATTGGAAAGGGATGCATGTTTCTCCTTCCTTTTGATTAGCGAACATGCAACTAAGGAAATTGTATAAAACGTAGCCCCTACTTTTAATTTTTTAGTAAAATGAGCTGAAAATTGAAGAGCTATAGGGTCCCACATTAAGAATTCATGTATTTAGTTACCCCTTCTTTGGGAAAATTTTAAAATTGCTTCAGGAAGTGGAGAGCAACCACCTTGATCATCTGCATGACACTTCAGACACATATGAAGTAGAACCAATAAATTTTGAGGACAAGATTCAAGTGATATAATGAAAACTCTAGAAAACATGATCGACATTTTTTGGTTTCCCACAATAGCTGCCATTTCCATTTGTAAATCTTGTTTTACAAGATCTTCATGCAGTGAATTCTTACTATTTTTCTCAATGTCTAGTTATAAAAAAATCAGTGCCAAGTTTGCATGGCTTCCTTTACCAGGAAATCCATCTAGTATCAAATACAAATCCGTGCCTTCTACGTGAAGATTTTGTGGATGTTTTTGTTCTTTATTAGGCTATTTTTGATCTTTTCTATGAGATCATATTGGGGAATTACTTTTTGTCCATAAATCTCTTGCCAAAGTCTCAAAATTTAGTTCTTAGTTTACCCAAATTTTGTGTTGTTTTCTGAAGCATTTTAGATTTTGGCATGGACTACCTTCTTCATAGATGTATAGGGTGCATATACAGGTGCTATATAGGTGTGACTGAAGTCCAGTCTCATTTTTTTTAATGTGTTGAATTGATGATGTTGTCTTTTATAGAAATCCATTAAAATTAGTTACGGTTTTTTCTTTCTTAGATGGAGAGATGCTTACTTGGAAGTTGGAACAAGATCAAACCAAATTAGCAAAGGGAGATCTTCAAGGTGATATTGAAAACTTCAAGTATTTTCCATTAGAAACCAAAAATATGGATTTGGATTTCCTATGAACCACATGTGTTTTACTAAACCACTGTTTATGATAATATATCTTTCTTGTGCTGAAGTTATACTTTCCTACAGTTAGTGATGTTATCACATTTCACTTATTTTCATTAAGAGTAGTGCATATTACACCATCCATGGCAAATGAGATGATTCAAGTAGTGCTTTTTATATTTTCAGAAAGGTTCATAAATTATAACTTTCTTTTTTAGAGTTTTCCCATACTTGTAATCACTATCAATATTATAATTATAAAAAGGTTTGAAAATTGACCAGATCGACATTGAATGTCCTAATTTTACTTAGTACTTGGACAAATCTCAAAACCACCCTAGACTTGTTGATCTAGATTGACAAGAAATAAAAAAAGAAAAGATGAATAACAAAGGTATTTGTTAGACTTAGGACATGATAGCCATTAAACTGAAGGACTTCATAAAACTATGGAAAATAAAATAGCAACCATTAAACCTACAAATCAATTAGGACTATATCAGTGGAACCCAGGAAAATACACAGATTTGTAAGGGTACATCCATATTAGTTGGTAGTTTATGGTCCAATTAGGTTTATGTTGTATAAAAATGCACAAAAACAGGGGTAATTTGGGCTCCAAACAACCAAGAACCCACATAATGTTATGACATTGATATTGGGAGAGGCATGCTCATGCAAAGCTACCAAAGTTTTAGGAAGTGCTGTCCTTGCTTTTGGAATGTGTCCTACAAGTTCCAAAGCTTTGGGAACTTGGAAAATGGCAGGAGCAGGTTCCCCAACTGTGTGTTAGTAATGATTTTTTTTTGTGTAAAACATCTAGTCAACCTTTGTACACAGGATGTATCATTATTATCTAGTTTCTTTTCCTTACTGGATAGTACTTTATACCTTTCTCAAAAACAAATTGAGTGTTAAAAAGTAATTTATTAATTTAACTAATATATTAATGCATAGAGCATGGAAAATCAGCACAACAGGTGCTTATACAATGAATGAATATTAAATGGATGGATACTATACTAGAAGTAACTTGTAATTTAACAGACTTAAATTCTAGTAAGTTCAGAACATTCTTTCCACTCCTAATTTTGATTTTGAGCTAATAGAGCTCGGGGCTCAAACATAACTCTGTGCTTATTAGGAACCAACATTCTCACAGAGTTTTGGCTGGTCAACACAAGCCACTTGGCCCATGATGAAGCCATTTTTTACTGTGTAGAATAATAAAGAGCATGATAAACATAAAATCCATGTCTGGGGACTGTTTCAAAAGTTCTCATTTGGACCAAGAATCCTCAGCAAAGGGACTATCATCTTTCACATCACTACAGAAAGGGCCATGACATCGAGCCCCTGCCAAAATGCACTAGGAATGATTGCAAATTTCTATGAATCCTTTTCCAAGGAAGTGTCACAATTAGTAGCAATGGTTGGGCCTGGTTACATCTGACCCAAAAACATAGCAGTAGATTAACATGGAACTAGATACCTACCACTTGATCACCTTGTCATAGGCCCAAAAACCTGAAAAACAAAACAACAACACATTTCGTGAGAGGTGAAGAGGAAAACCAGCTGTGAAAAGATGACAGATTTTGCTTGGAAATTTTTTGCCTGCTTTTGAAAATTGTTTCTTAGAGTTTTCCATGTTTCTTTGGATATCCTAAGAGATTCAAGTTTCTTATCTTTATGAGGCCATGGTTGTTCCTGTTCTTAGCAATCTGTTAATTGTTGTCTCCCATTTCCTGTTTTCCTTACTTGGGGGAACATTGTCTCTAACAGCTCAGTCGCTTGGCTTGAAGGTTAGTTGGAGATTGGGGAACTCAACCCGTAACAAGGATCATTGTTTTACTCTGTAAAGAAGTTTCTGTCTGAATAGGTGAAAACTAATGGACTACAATTTCTTGAAAGTTGTTCCTTTTCATTTCCCATTTTCAATGTTTAGGGGCCCATGGTGCCTAAAATCTTGGTGGGCTATCTGAGGGTTGGATTAAAGGTTATTGGAAGAATTGGAAAATAAAGCAATAGGAGGCAGGGGTGTTTGGAAATATTCCTCTGCTGAGAAGATTGTGTTACAGTGAGTGAAATTACTTAACTGAGTTGTCATATTTATGGGACCTTGTATGAAATTTCTTCAAGGTGTTTCTGCTTATTATATTGAAAGAGTGCAAGGCTTTGGGTACAAACTTTGAGATTTATTTCATACCATCTCTCCTCATTTCTTGTAGAAACAAAGTGCAGGAGTGAAGCCTCTAGATGGACTATGTATACTTACCCTATGAGCATAACTAGTCATGCCCCAGGAGATCAAACACTAAGAAATAAGTACTTTTGACCTTACTTCAATTGTCAATGTAGAAATAGAGTTTTCCTACCTTTGAACTCTCATTCTAAATTTCTATGTTGTTTATCATTTCAGCTAAGCAAAATCAAAATATCATCTTGTGTACTGCCTTTCAGAACTTTGAAGTTAGTTTAAGTTCACTATGAATCCTATAGGTTGTACTAGATAATATGAAATGCATTTGCTTAAATTCCAGTTCTATCTTACATAAGATAACTTAATTCATGTCCACAAATGACCAGGGAATAGGTCAATGGGACCAGACAGTACAATCAGTGTACACTGTCCACAAGACAGTAGGAGTGTATAGATTCATAGAACACTCGTTGATGCTAAAATGTTATCCAAGTAAAGAAATACTGATTAAACAAAAGTGTCTAGAAATCTCCTAGAGCTTCTTTTCACATTAACATTAATAAAAAGAGATTTGAGACCTGTCAACTCTCCATTTCCCTTGGGGACTTGTTGCTGAGAGAAACAGACTGTTGTGTAGAACATTTTTCCATGACTTTGCTACATCTCCTTTGTGTCCCACTTCAAGTTCTTGTTAAAGTTTTCCCCGCTGCATGCAAGTCACATCATTTGCATGAACTGTATTTATGTTTATATTTTAAAATTATTTTGTCTATATGATCCACTGAGAAATGTGCACAAGCAAGATCTAGATCCAAGAATAAAATGTCATATGCTGGACATTTTCATCTTCTTATATTTTTTGGGACTTATTTATCTTTTGACGTGTTTTAACAGCAACAATTTTCTTTTGTTGAAGATTTTTTATCTCTTAATTTAAGCTTATTTGAGCCTTCAATAATATTTATGGGTGTAACCTAATTAACGAAACTTGGGAAAGATTTGGGGATGCCAAGGTCACTGATAGGAGTCTGATATGGTATTTATGCAAATATCAAATAAAAATTGCAAATAGGATGTGTTTGGCATGGGGATGTAAGATGAGTCACAGAATTAGATATGGAAAGTCTGCATAAATGATTATTACCAGAATGAAGACAACAAATATTCAAGAGTAGAAGTACCATGTAGAAGTACCTTAGTGAACATTCTTGTTTTTTATCAAGCAGCTTACAACCAGTTATCGATCGACTACTTGTTCTAACTACTTAACCAACCAAAGATGGCTTCATTTGTCTCTGGATGCTGGTACAATAGTCTTTTATGATTCACCATTAAATTTTCTTTCCAAATAATTGGTGGAATTTGTGGCTTGGTGGAATCAGTTGTTGGGTTGCCTTTGGAGGAGTCAACTTAGACAAATCTGGAGGTCAGATCTGGTGAGGTTACCTTCAGTTAAATTGCCTTTGGTGGGATCATTTTGAGTATTTTGTTTCTACTATTTTAGGATTTTATAGATGGAAAGTTTCCTTATTCCAACATCCTCCCTGGACCAACTATCAAGCATTCTTGCTTGACTCAACACCAAAAAATATTGAAGAATTCAAGATTCGTAAGGAATTTTAATGACCAGAACTCTTCACAATCAAAAATCTTGTTCGAATTGAGTTGATAAAGAATTGATTTGTTCACCAGGGTTGCATTCTGCTTTTGGTATTTCCCACCCAATTGGCTTGCTCGAAAGGGATGAGGCTGGTTGCAAGTCCCAAGTGAATTTGGCAAGATAGACACCCCTTAGACCTAGCATCTAAGCTGAAGAAAGTCCATGTTATGCGGTGCGACCCCTTGGGGAGATTTTATGTAAGGAATTTCAACGAAAAAGGTTATTTATTCTCCAGGCCGAATTTTAAGTTTTGTGTTTCCTTCTCAACTCTTCCACCCACAATAATGGGCTCTTCATCAAATTTATCCATTTTCAAAACTACTGTTTTGTCTCCTACATAACTTCATCATCCTTTTCATAACGTCTTCATTCAGATTTCAATTAACCAACAATATTGCACATCCATTATATTTTCTTTTTTGAGGTCTTTCCTTTGTGCAATTTGTTGACTTTCTGCATATTTTGAACTTTACAGACTTCCAGTGCTGCTGGTATTAGTGGCTCAAGCCAGCACCTCCCAATTGTAAAATTATTCAAAATCACTGTCTGAAAAATTATCTTGAAAAGGTTTTGCAAAAATCTGTTATCCATCTTTTGAAGAATTTATATATGAATTTGGAATCATCATATGAAAAATATTATTCTATAAGTGCAGGTCGGTTTGAATGTGATATAATTGCTTACTTATTTTCAGTATTTTTTTCAAGTCTAGGAGAGGTTGAGGTTGATGATATCAATTTGTCTTTTTTCTGAATGTTGAAAACAAATCCTTGGCAGAATCATAGAAAAACCAACACAGTCACAAGATTGTAATTATTGCCTTCTTCAGGTTCCAATCCTGGTTCGGATATATGATCATCTTTGAACAACTCCCAAGGATCCTCCTTTTTTGTGCTTGCAATATTTAGTACGAATTCTTACCTTTGCAATTGGTTATATTGTGGGGTGGCACATGGGAACTGGTCATCCCTCTAGTTGGAAGTAGATCCCCATCCTCATACAATCAGATAAGTTTCAGGGTCTCTTGCTATTCCTGCACAACCATTTCTAGATTAGTGACCTTTATAGGTACATGCGGTGCCTATACTTTCTTCTTTCCATTATCTTTATGTCAATATTCTTTAAATTAAATGATAGCTATTGAGAATTTCTTGGAGAAAAGACAACAGATATTTTAGTAGGTTAAGGAGATTCTCAGACTAGCCCATGATAGTATAAAATCCTAGCAAGACCAGCACCACAGTGAGTATGAATTTGAAGAGGGAGATTGTGTTTTCTTGAGGCTACACCTTTACAAGCAGAGGTCTCTCAAAGATAAAGGGGTGGAGAAACCTGGATCTAAATACCATGTGCCTTACAAGTTTCTATAAAGGGTGGGACAAGTTGCATATACTTGAGCTACCATCAAGGTCATGAGTGCATAACCATTCATGTCTCATACTTGAAAAAAGTGGTATGGAATTTTTTTTAAATTCAATGTTTTACCTCCCCTAAATGATAAACGACATATTCTTCTGATTCTAAGGTATTTTTTGGTAACTGTAGAAAATAAGTTGAGGACTAAGGTACTGTTAGAATACCTCATTCAGTGGAAGGATTTTCCATTGGAGGATACCACGTGGGAAAGACCTAAAATATCGCAACATCCAACACTAAATTTGTTTTGGAGTGAAGATGTTGAACCAGGGGCTTTCTTTTTAGCTAAAAGTTAAAACTGGGTGAATCATTGTATGATTCATACTGCAAACTAGTTGAAGTAGAAAGTCCACTCCCAAAGAGAAACACTTCCAATGGCTGTAGAAGAATTCTAGCATCTAATAGACTCTCCCACTATGAGTGCCATTTTGTGTTCTCTCCCACTGTGAGTGCAATGCTGTGTTTTGAAGGTCTGATTGGGCCTCTAAGACTTGTTGATTATATAAATGATTGTTTACCGCCCTATTCTCTTAATGCAAAATGATAAATTACACCCCTCTAAAACAAACCCTTCTAGCTGTACTAGTCACCCATTGATGAGAGAATGGAGGATCTAGTGAACACACCATTATCTTTTGAAGATGCACTAGTTTCTTTGTTTGACCACAATGATAAAAAATTCAAAGGCACGTAAAAACATTGTAAAAACATTGTTAGGAATCCCTAGGTTACACCCCTATCATCCTAAACTAGCCTAGCTACCATCCCCTTCAACCCTAGCCAACTTATCCCTCAACGCAAGGCCATTTGATTCACTGATTTGGCCTATAGAAATTAACGGCCTGCGTTACACTCACCTTGGATTGGATGCTTTCCTCCATGATCCCAAGGACATAAACCTTCAATGCAAGGGCTCTAGGCTCCTTATTCAGCCATATTCATACCTCTCAGCCCTCCATAAACTCTTAACTGTAGATTCATAAAGGAGGCAACCATCACCATATTTCCTTAGCTCATTTGACCCTACACCAACCTACCAACATCCCTTTGACACCTAAGCTATAAACTCTCAAACGTTGCACACCCTAGGCCCTAATATAGTCCCAAAGATCACTGTTGGTTAAAATTTGTCTGGTTTGTCTTCCCATAATTCCATCCTACCACAAGGCACCTACTTTATTGTGATTGTCTTCTCAGCCAACCATCTATTGGACACCTAAAACATAAACACAAGAAGATCATAAAGCTTTACCATCTGATCTATTTTGGATGCTTATTTAATGGTAAAGATCAGTATTATTAATCTCTGCAACTTCTTGAAATTCTTCCCATAAGCATGGCATATGTATTTATCCTTTGACTGGGCATCTTGAATAACACTTATCATCGTATTTATCTTGCATACTATCATACTAAAAATTGCATGCTTAAGTTGAAGAATTTTATTTTGATTTTCATTGGCATTTGGCATACCTGGGTATTATCTCTGTCCCATAGTGATACTTGACATACATATTGATTAATTGATTGCTTCTATTATCAGTATAATTTCATAAGTGTAAGTTTAGTATTGGAAACTTTCCCATAAACCAAATCTGAACTACATATCACTACCTTGCAATTACAATACTAACATTGGGATTGTGTTTATACTTGGTGCAAAAACTTTGGAATCCTTTTCATCGCTCTTGAAGTAAATAAATTGGAGATAGAATGCATATTGAAACATAAGAAGAGCTTTAATTTCCAATAGCAGTACATGCTATGACAGTCATATCCGTTTTGTCGTTGGGTTTGCTTGAGGCATACATACTATACACCTTTGAAATTCACACTTGATTTAATACTTCATTTTTGGAAATTGTTTTGGTCATCTTGATAGTTTTATTTCCTTGATATCTACAAGAGAATCATGTTATTTTAAGCCTTTGATGAGTTTTGGAACCATTCTGGAACATAACTACTGTATAGTCAACAAATATGAATCATTTGGGCATATTGATTTAAAACTGGGAATCACTGACAGTGTAAATTCTCCTTCCTTTTGGCAAGCACTATATATCAATATTTGGGAACTCTGAGATCTAGCTGCCTCCATTGAGGATGATACAAGAAGTAGCAGTGAAGTATGAATAATTGATTTCTCCCTTCAATTGTCCAAGTTTTGGTTCTACATATCTAAAAGTATTCTTACAGTTTCCAGAATCCATAGCATTTACTTTCTTATTGATAATAACAGCTTTATTGGTTTTATGTCCAATCTATCCACCTGCAATATGTCTGTCTTATTTGAGCAAGGAAACTTTTTGTGACTTAACATCATAGTAGTTTAATATACTCAAGTCATGATTCTCTCTAGTTCTACAGAGAGAAGGATGCACAAATTTTAGATGCTGCACTTGCTCTATATGGATTTTGTGATAATATTGTTTTCATAGTTTAACACCCTACCCTCTCTTCTTTTGGGGAAAGTTGTAACTCACTTCTGAATAGCTTGTGCTAATCAATTTATGTGTTGGATGATCATGTTCCATATCACATTTTGAATCATTACAAGAGTTTTTTTGGAGTTGGTTAAATATATTTGGGCTTCTATTTAAACTTACCTTCTTTTGTACCATAGATGATTTCATACTGATAAGAGTTCTATTTCATTGCGATATGCTTCAAAGCACAGATTCAGATGATGAGGTGTTGTTTGATGCCACACAAGGTCTAATGGAAAGGCTTGCAATAGAAGCATATGAAGTTTCCATGGTAATTCCAATAAGAAACCTTGTAAATGTAGTTCTTAGAGAATGTTAGTCCATTGGTTTTGACTGCTATGTTGTCATTTTTCCACTGAAAAGGTGAAAACAGAAGCTAGGATTATGGAGGGTGGCATAGGTAAAGCACTTTGTCATGAAACTGTAAGAACCAATCCTGCTGCACTTGTAATGGCAATAAGAGGACTTGGGATAATCAAGAGGTAAGACCCTTTTATTTTGAATACTCTGCATCTCCTTGTAAGCTTAAAGTTGTGTTTAAAAGTTAGAGCATATCTGAAATGCGGGTATGCTATTTTTGGTTCAAATGTTTTGTCATTTCTGACATCTTCTATGGTTTGAAGTGTATTGCAAGGGAGTGTGAGTGAGTACTAATTTCACCATAGCAGCTTTCCTATAGTGATTGTTCCTCCCAAAGGTAAAGTTCATTTACATTTTGTTTTTCCTTATCAAATTGAAAGTAGTTGTTATGCATGGAGGTCTAGACCTGCATACAATATTATGTTTTCATACAGAAACTTGTATCCAAATCATGTTGTTGGTTTTAAAAAGGATTCAACTTGCAAAAAAGTAGCAGTAAATATAGTTTCACAACCAAGTGTGTCGTTTATCATGAAGTCTACGAATAGAATAACGATATAACCATGATTATGATAAACAATCGTAGCAGATCAATAATATTATCATCAAACAAAATAACAGTAATGAAATAATGAAAACAATAGCAACATACACACTATAGTGTTTGGTCGAGCTTGTGTCAATAGGGTTGCTGAGCTATACAGACCAGGAAATCCAGTCTGTTAATGCAATATAGTAACATGGTGTGAATGAGTCAGATATGCCAAAAAGACTAGGCACTTGTGCTTCCCCTCGTTCTTGCTTATGCCATTCTCTTGCTACTTGTGCTTCACCTTGATCTTGGAGACAAGATTTTTTTACCTTATACAAATGAGTAGTCTAAGTGACTCTGAGATCTAGTTGCCTCCATTGAGGATGGTACAAGAAGTAGTAGTGAAGTCTGAAGAATTGATTTCTCCCTTCAATTGTCCAATTTTTGGTTCTACATATCTATAAGTATTCTCACAGTTTCCAGAATCCATAGCATTTTCTTTCTTATTGATAATAACAGCTTTATTGGTTTTATGTCCAATCTATCCACCTGCAATATCTCTATCTTATTTAAGCAAGGAAATTTTTTGTGACTTAACATCATAGTAGTTTAATATACTCAAGTCATGATTCTCTCTAGTTCTGCGGAGAGAAGGATGCACAAATTTTAGATGCTGCACTTGGTCTATATGGATTTTGTGATAATATTGTTTTCATAGTTTAACACCCTACCCTCTCTTCTTTTGGGGTAAGTTGTAACTCACCTCTGAATAGCTTGTGCTGATCAATTTATGTGTTGGATGATCATGTTCCATATCACATTTTGAATCATTACAAGAGTTTTTTTGGAGTTGGTTAAATATATTTGGGCTTCTATTTAAACTTACCTTCTTTTGTACCATAGATGATTTCATACTGATAAGAGTTCTATTTCATTGTGATATGCTTCAAAGCACAGATTCAGATGATGACGTGTTGTTTGATGCCACACAAGGTCTAATGGAAAGGCTTGCAATAGAAGCATATGAAGTTTCCATGGTAATTCCAATAAGAAACCTTGTAAATGTAGTTCTTAGAGAATGTTAGTCCATTGGTTATGACTGCTATGTTGTCATTTTTCCATTAAAAAGGTAAAAACAGAAGCTAGGATTATGGAGGGTGACGTAGGTAAAGCACTTTGTCATGAAACTGTAAGAATCAATCCTGCTACACTTGTAATGGGAACAAGAGAACTGGGGATAATCAAGAGGTAAGACCCTTTTATTTTGAATACTCTACATCTCCTTGTAAGAATAAAGTTGTGTTTAAAAGTTAGAGCATATCTGAAATGCGAGTATGCTATTTTTGGTTCAAATGTTTTGTTGTTTCTGACATGTTCTATGGTTTGAAGTGTATTGCAAGGGAGTGTGCGTGAGTACTACTTTCACCATAGCAGCTTCCCTATAGTGATTGTTCCTCCCAAAGGTAAAGTTCATTTACATGTTGTTTTCTCCTTATCAAATTGAAAGTAGTTGTTATGCATGGAGGTATGGACCTGCATACAACGTTATGTTTTCATACAGAAACTTGTATCCAAATCATGTTGTTGGTTTTCAAAAGGATTCAACCTGCAAAAAAGTAGCAGTAAATATAGTTTCACAACCAAGTGTGTCGTTTATCATGAAGTCTACAAATAGAATAACGATATGACCATGATTATGATAAACAATCGTAGCAGATCAATAATATTATCATCAAACAAAATAACAGTATTGAAATAATGAAAACAATAGCAACATACACACTATAACACACTTGGATTTAAATGGGAAGCCTGAGTAGGAGGAGGAAAACCCACTGTCGAAATGGTAGAGCTTGGTTATATTTGGGAGAATAAGAGTACACTAGTACAATTGATAGCATAAGCTCGTAATAGAGATAGTAGCTAACCTATTCAACTTGGGACTAGGTCTCTACAAAACCTAACGTTATTGACAATATCAATAGATTGATCAATGACCCTATCTAATGGTTTGTTTGATCTTGACAATATTAATCATGCACTTTATTTATAAATTATTACATTGTTTGCGTCGATACCTTATGGGCTTTACTTACAAAAAATCGGGTGCATTTCCACACAACAGGCTTATATAACACTGAACATTATATTTATCTGAATGTCTAGATTTCAAATTATTCTACCAACTCTTATCTCTTTTGTGCTATTTTTACAGAGGCTAGTGACCAATCAGTATTATAGAAATCCGGCGAGATCTCTATTTCACATGGACACAAGGAAGCATGCTTGCATTTGGTATGATTTTAGTGCCAGTCTCAGGTGATTGTGGACTAATCTATTTACAGAAATTGATTGTGTGTATGTGTTGAGAACAAGTGATTCTAAAGTTTATCAGATCAAATGTTCATATTTTGAAGGCAAAGTTTATCATATCAAAAGCACAGGCCATTACTGATGATATTGAGGCTGTTTCAAACAGTTTTACCACTGGTATGTAGATATTACATTCCTAGAAGTCTTTTACTATTAGGAAACCTGACTATCCAATATTCCAAATGAGTTCAAATGGAAAAAAAAATAACAAGCAGTAGTTCTTTTTAGATTCGTGATTATAATTCATAGAAGTATTTTTTTTGCATATACTAGTATATATGATTTTATTCCAAAGTGGCTAGGTTATATGGGTGTGGTTCATGTATGAATGTCGTTGTGTTGTTATGGCATGTCACTAGAATATGTATGTATATATAGATAAAATTCATGAATTTTTTTGAGTGAATATAAAGTGAATTTTCCAGAGTCCAGAGTCCAAGAAAGAAAAACTCATGAATTTTTTTTGAGTATATATAGATATAGAGGGTAAAATATGCTGGTTGTTGGCTTGATTCCTAAACTATGTCATGAACACTTTGAGGCTGACAAGTTAAAAATAAATTTTTATAATTTTCAATTTTTTATATACAAATATATGTTTGAAACAAGGACAAGGTAGGCATGTAGGAAATTGGGATAGTTGATGCTATTTGATGGGTTTTGATTATACTGGTGGTTGAGTATAACATCACAATAGTTTGATGGGGAAAGGTGTTTTCATTGGAATGGTTGATTCTATTTGATATATTTTGATTATACTAAAGGTTGAGTATAATATCACTGTGTTAGGAAACTATGTTCTAATGGACTACGGACTTCTCTTACCATAGGAGGCTTATGCACATAATACGATTTCAAGCATTTGTAGATATTTGAATATTCAAATGTTGACAAAAACTAATATCAAGGCCAATGATAATGTATGAATTTGCCAAATGATTAGGGTGTAGGAAGGAAATTTCATGGACAAAGACTGGGAAACATCTCTACTTAGATACCATCCTTTGGGAAAATCCTATATAGTATAAATACAATCACCCTCTACAGAATCAACCTAGTATTTCTTGAGAATTGTAACGTTGGTCCTCTATTGTCATTATGTGCATGGCCATAAAATATGACTCTTCTTTTCAGCTCACCTTATCTTGTTCCAACAAGGCCAGCTCATCAAGCGACTTCCTCTAAGGTTTCACTTCCCTTTTATCTTTGATTTATGTTTATTGCATATTTGGGAAAGTAGGTTTATATAGATTTTCTCAAATACACAATTCATACATTTTACTTTTTTGTTGCACCAGCATTTCCAACTTGTGTTTGAGTGCATTTGTTACACTTTTGCACCAAATCATACATAGTAGAATGGTGACTCCACAGGTAAAGCAATCTATTATTTATTCTTTTGGACATTGGATTTGAGACTTTCTTAAATCATTCATCAGTTTCCATAGTCGTCATGTCATTCACTAACCACATGACATATAGGGGTGAACTCCTTCACAGATTGCACTACATATGCAGGTTTCTACCTGTGCAGTTGAGCATAATTGTTTGGTGGATTCGTTGATTATCTTTCCCGTTGAAATCCATTTCCTGGTTTAGAGCTGAGTTTTACTTTTCTTAGGTACTAAATAGTTGTAGATTTATCCATTCAATTTTAATTTTAACCAATTCGTAAATTGAATTTGTTAGATTAGATTTTATTATTTTGCATATGATCTTGGTTATTGTTGTTAGTTGTTGAACAAGATAAATAATTTTCTTCATTGTTTTTCTACTTTACAGTTCATTTTTTTTCTACTTTACAAGTGATATTTTTTTATTGGATTTTGCAGGAGTGAGCTTAACTTATAAGTGGGCCATTGAGTATGAAGAGCCTGCTACTGAAGATTTGCCATTCAGTATGAAGAACCCGATGTTAAGGCTTTCAAGCTGCTAAGTGTGGTTTTGAAGGTGCTGACGTGGGATCTAAGTATGGTTTAGTGCTGAGTATGATTTTGAAGCTGTTGACGTGGGATCTAAGTATGGTTTTGCAGCCAAGTGCAAGTATGATGGTTTATCCATTGTAATATTTTGAAAAGTGACGATTTTCCTGTAAAGTTATATGGAAATTAATATGAGTATTTAAGAAAACTCATATTTATTGTAATACTTTTGAAATCTCATATAATATAATTTGTGGTTTAAAACTTATATATATGGTTGTACTTTATATTATGTACCAATGTTGTAATTATTAACTAATTAATGTGACATTGTATGATTTACACGTGTAATAGATATTATTTACAAGTGTTGTAATTAATTATAATGTGACATTGCATAATTCACAAGTGTATTAGATGAGAATAAATGTATGATTCTTATTTTTAATTAAACATAATATCATATTAAAAATTTATATTGATTAATAATGGACACCATTCAAACTACTAAAATATAATGACCACACATAAAGAGACTAAAAATGACTAAATTAGTGACCAATAATTGACAGATATGCGACCAAACAATGAGATATAAATGACAAAAAAAATGACCAAAATTCGCATATCAATGACCAAAAAATAGTTTTGGTGGCTAATTTACGGTATTCTATAATGCGACCAAATTTGGTCATATTCTAGCTTGTCATGTGGTCATTAATTTGGTCATAAATGTGTTCATATATTTGGTCATTGATTCAAATACATGACCAAATCAATGACCAAATTAATGACCAACTGACAAGCTATAAATGACCAAAATAAAAATGACCAATTTTGGTCGCGTAATAAAAGACCGTAAATTAGCCACCAGCGATCGCCAAACAAAAAGTGGTCATTGATATGCGGAATTTCGTCATTTTTTTGGTCACTAATCTCTCATTTTCCACTAGTGTATCGTCGACAACCTCAACATCTGTCATTTCACTAATTGCAACAATTATTAGAATCGGTACAATGTACTCTAGAGGCATGACAACTTATTACCCATACACCAACCGAAACGGAGTCTGACCTGCCAACTTCTTACATGCCATGCAATATGCCCATAATACTATGGAAATCTTCTAGTCCCAATCATCTCTTTGGGAATTACAAAACTTTGTCAATGTGTTTTCAATAATTTTGTTGAATGCTTTGATAACTCCATTTTCTTTAGGGTGATATGGTGTTTTTCTTTTATGATAGATCTAAAATTCCTCCAGCAGTTCTTCAATCAAATGATTAACAAAATGTGTACCTTGATCGCTGATTAAAATTTTTGGGAACCCGAATCTTGTCACAACATTTTCAAATAGAAACTTCGCAAAAATACAAATCTCATGACATTTATGGGTGGTTATGTTAGACCCCCTCCCCCACAAAAATTCATTTAGGGGTGGTCATGTTAGAACTTCCCCCCGTCCCCCTAAAAAAAAATAAACTTCATTAGGATTGGACGTTTGGGGGTGGTTGTCAAAAAACTACCCCTAAAAGTTTAATTTGTAAGACTTGGGGGACGGGAGGGGGGCGGTGTAAATAGAGTGCCCCTAAATATATTTTTTGAGGGAATTTTTTAGAAACTCCCCCCCCGCCACCCAATAAAAGTCATGATAATTAGAATTTTGGGGGAAGCTTTTTACAACACCCCAAAAGTTAGGAGAATTTAATTTTTGGAGGTGGTTTTTTAATAATCACTTCCAAAAGTTCACTTCTCATGATGATGACAATGATGATGAAAATGACAACAACAATGATGATGGTGATTATGAGGATGATGAGAACAAAACTTATGATGTTAATGATGATGATGACGTTATTATGTTATGATGTTGATGGTGATGATGATGACAATGATGATGATGAGGATGAAGATGCTAATGATGACAATTCCAATGATAACGTCGATGATGATGGTTTAATTATATTATAGTGATGATGACAATGATGATTATTATATGGATACAATGATGATGATGATGAAAATATTGATGATGATGATAATGACAATCCTTAACAATTACAAATCCCTAGACCATCACATAGCATACATTATGGAGAATTCTTGAAACAAGGAAATTTGTGGTTCTAGGTAATGAATGAATACAACATTTTACTGGTAAAAAAATAAAAAAAAATTCAGGTACCACTCAAAAGAGAAGCCACATCTTAGTCAATCAAGATTCAACCCACCTGAACCAAATATAGTCACTATCAAATATGTGTGGAGATTAAAATTAAAAATATATATTGTAACACATTATCTTAGAAGAATGAACATTGGAAAATACCCATATTGAGTTGGTATTCCTAGTATTCTAGGGTACCACTTATTCATTGCTATGGGAACACCAAAAATTCTTTGCATAATTCATACCATGCTTCCATCATCCAATGATAATATGCCTCCAACATCCTCAACAAAAAAAATACCGAATGAATGTGAATAATATCTTTCTTACTATATAAAATATCAATCATGGTTAAAATATACATTAGGTAAATACCTTTGTTCCTTTTAATAAAAAAAAATTAGCATAAAATGCAAAATCCATAAGAAAATTTTTTAGTGTATTGTTAAATGAAGAAATATACAATACCTATAATATTTTATCATGTATAAATAAGAATTAAATAATCCATCAAAACATTATGTAATAAATGGATAACATAAATTACTACACAACAAACTTTGCACATAAGAGAATGAGAATGATCAAGTTAAGTAAATTAAAAGAGTGTTGAGTACAATATTTAAAGGAAGAAATTTGAATTAGGGTTGAAGGAAATTATAATTTCCCATTCTTGATTGAGGTGTTTTAGGCTTAACAATATCTTAAAAAACCCTTGGTTATCCATGCTAACTCTACTAGATTAAGTTAGATTGAGTATAGATGAGTTAACTGATGGAGTGCCTAGTTAATTGATGGAGTGTTGAGTTAACCTACAGTTAATTGAATGAATGTTGATGTAGCTAAGAAAAAATACCTAATTACATCCACAAAGGAGAATCAGGGAATGAATGGTCTCAATTATCCATGTTAACTATCCTAAACTTGGTTATATTGACTCTAGACTTCACATCAACTAGTTATCTAACCAATTGCTTAGTTAAATGATTGAATATTTAGTTAACTAATTAAGAAGTAGTGAAAAAATACTAATTAGTTCCATGAAGTTGAATTATGGCATAGAAGGTCAATTAGGAGTGACATTGCAATGGACCACCTAGTTACCAATAGACATTAGCTACTAGGCATTCCTTTTGATCGAGGAATGCACCATTAGATTGAGGAATGCACCCTCAGATTGAAAACACAGTCTGGCTAAGATCATTTTGTCATTAGGGTTTGTGATGTGATGTTTTTTTTATTCCATAGGATGACTTAGATGTCCAAAATGAGTGTGGTTTTTCCCCTAAGAGTCATGAAGTTAAGGTCTAAGATATTATGAGAGGTTTTTAGTTCTAAGACCTCCCCACAAGCCTAACTAGATGAAATACCAAAATAAATGATTCCCAACAACTTGTAGTGATGTCCCATTCTCATGCACAAAATGAATTATCTGTAAATTGGGAAAGAGGTAAAAATCCCAGTGGGAAACCTCTCCACCCCCCCCCCCCCCCCCCCCCCAAACTATAAAAGAGAATGTGTAAAGAATAACATAGTATACTTAGATATTGTGTGTTGAAATAGGTGAGTAGGAGGAGAAACATATATAGCTTTGAAGACTGAAGAGACAAGTTGGAGGTCTTCTTCAATGAGAACTTGACTTGGGACAAGTTCTCAAATAGATTATTCAATTTGAACTTGATTTGGGAAGCGTTCTTCAAAGCCTTCTCAAATTTGAACTTTATTTGGGACAAATTCTTGAATGGATAGAAGATATTTGTATATTACCTCTTCTTTTGGGCCTATAAAAGGGTCATCCTTAGCTAATTTGTGTATCATGGATGAGCATATGTCCTCATAGTCCATATGATTAGAATATTCTAGAGCCTCTTTCATCCTCTCAATGTAAAGGAATATGTCCTCATAGGACATGTGTTGTGAATATTTTGGGCCCTCCTTCGACAAACTGGATCATGCATACCAACTAAGTAACAATTGAACTGGGGGTGTAGGAAATATATGGTTGTAAATGATCTCTATAATGGTTGAAAAGAGCTCTTTGATGGTTGCAAAAGAACTCATTGATGGCTACAAATGAGATCTTTGTTGGATGCGAGTACACTTATTTGATGGTTATAAATGTGCACTCCTTCAAGGATGCAATTACACTTCTTGATTACTGCAAATGGGTACTATAAATGATACTTTTAGTGGATGCAAATCCCTTATTTGGTGGCTGAAAAATCCTTCTTGACAGCTGTAAAATCCCTTCCCAACGTACAAGATAATATAACTAACAAGAAATCATTGAAACACTAACTAGTTTAGTACCCCCTATGCTATGATACCATATAATATTTGAACATGTATAGATATAGGTGCATAAACTAAATAGATATGCAATGAGAATAAAATAATCAATATAAACATTATTTAATAAATGGATAACATAAATTACTACACAAGAAACTCATAACATAAAAGAATAATGATGATGAATTTCATTAAATTGAAAGAGAGCTGGAGTACACTATTTAAAGGAAATCCATTCGAGTTAGTAGTCAACGGAATTCAAATTTACAATGCTTGCATGGGGTATTTTAAGCTTAACAATAGATAAAAACCCCTTAGTTAGCTATGCTAGCTCTAGAAGACTGAGCTAGACTCAGTCTAGACTAGTTAAATAATGAAGTGGTTAGTTAACTAATGGAGTGCTCAATTAGTTGAATGAAAAAACAGTTAACAAAATGAATATTGAGTTAACTAACCAAAAATCCTCAATTAGTTCCATGAAGGTGAATTAGGGAATGAATGGTCTCAATTGTCCATGTTAACTATCCTAAACTAATTGACTCTAGCATTCACAACAACTAGTTATTTTACTATATTGACTCTAAAATTCACAATTTTCCACTTACTAAGGGGTGAAAACTCCTAATTAGGTAAATGAATTTGAATTATGGTATGTATGGTCATTTAGAAGTGAAGTTCCAATGGATATCAGCGAGTTACTACGACAAACTACTAGTCATGCCCTCATATTGAGGAAATAGTATAGTTAAGCTCAATTGGTAATTACAATTTGTTATGAGTGGTGTTTAGAATCCCTAGGATGATTTAGGTGGTAAAAATCACTATGTTTTATCCCATAAGAGTCATGAATTTAAGGTCTAGGACCATATGATAGGTTTTTCGCTCTAACAAGGGCCCATAAGCCTACTGGATGAAATAAAAGAAGAAATGAATCCCATAATTTTACATCCATATTAGGTACTTATGCAAAAAAAAAAAAACTCTATGGAAATTGAGAAAGAGGGAAAAAATTAGTGGTACAAAAAAACCCATAAAGAGAATGTGAAATTGAATACTTTAATCTACTCATAAAATTTTGTGCAGAAATTGGTCAGTAGGAAGCGAAAAAGAAATAGATTCAGAGATTGAAGAGACATGTTGGAGATCTTCTTCAATTACAAATTGATTTGGTACAAGTTCTCCAATTTCTTATTCAATTTGAACTTGATTTGGGACAATTTCTTTAATGGATAGAAGAAATTTGTAGTTCACCTCTTCTTTTGGGATTGTAAAAGGATCTTCCTCAACTGAGTGGTTGATCATGTATGAGCATATGTCTTCTATTCCATATGATGTGAATCTTACAGTGCCTCTTTTATCCTCTATATCTAAGTTAATATGTCCTCATTGGACATGTGTTGTGAAGCTTCTAGGGCCTCCAACAAAACTGGATTAAGCATACCAACTATGTTGAAACTAAGATGGAGCGATAAGATATGCATGGATAAATATTAGATCTCTAATGACTGCAAATGATATTTTTTATGGCTGCAAAATTACTCATTGATGGTTGAAAATGATCTCTTTGGTGGCTGTAAGTACACTTCTTTGATGGTTTTAAATGAACATACATTCAATGGATGCAATTGCACTTCCCAATGGCTCCAAATGAGTACCATAAATGGGATATTTGGTGGCCAAAAAATACTTCTTTGGTGGCTACAAAATTCTTCTTTATTGGCTTCAAAAATTCTTCTTTGGTGGATGCGAAAATCCTTCTTCGATGGCTTGTGAAAAGCGTTCTTCATTCTACAAAAGTAATCGCTACAAAAAACTTCTCTGGTGGATGTAAAAGCCTTCATTGTATAAATTGAGCACATAGATTTGTGGACAAACACACAACTCGCAAAATAGATCACACAATTTACTCAGCAATTGAAGAATGAAACAGTGCAAAAATGGCTTTCAACTATGAATGCTTTCATTTATCAAAAAATTAATTAGATAATAATTACAATGAAGTACAATGGCTAAATATACACAAGCAATTCAAATCCACATGAGGAAATTCGAATTGATTACACTCTACTTGAATGTAGGTAACTAAGACCTTGTCCAAATCATTATCGGAGGACTCAATGGTTAACTGACCTTGTCTAAATCATCACCGGAGTTCATCGGAGTTCTAAAACACAACTCAAGTGTCTAATTTAGTGTTGACTGAGGTAGGTGAGAAATGTGCCTCTCCTGCATGCAGCCATGCAAACCTAGCGCTAATTGAATGTAGAGGACTATAATTGAATGTAACTAACTCTTAACTTAGCTTCACTAGTCACCAAATCAACTCAACTGACCTTGGTTGGTATCGGCACTCCCAATGGCTCCTAAATTGTAGTGATTGGTCTAGGAGGCTCCTAAACTGATGCATGCAAGTGCAATCAGTGGCAGTAGGCCTCAATTAGTGTTCCCCACACTTTAGTAACTAAAACATGTGCCCCAATTAGGCCAAGTGAACCCAATGGTGCTAGTGACTAAAAATAGACTGGATGGACTCCGGATTTCGACATGAATCCTGATTTAGACATATGACCAAATTGGACAAGGGAGGATTAATAATCCTAATACATTGGTGGATTCAATAGAATTATTGGGTGGAATACAAATCCTTCTTGATGGTTGTGAAATCCCTTTTCAAATGTCAAGAGAAAATAACTGACAATAAATCATTAAAACGTTAACTAGTTTAGTACCCCCTATACTTGGATACCATATAAGATTTAAACATGTACTATATATAGGTACACAAACTAAATATATATTCAATGCAAATCAAATTGACCACCAAACCATTATCTAATAAATGGATAACATAAACCCCAACACAATAAACTCAGAATAGAAGAGAATAAGAACGATCAAGTTCATTACAATGAAAGAGAGGTGGAGTACAATAATAAATGCAAGCAATTCAAATTAAGGTTGAAGGGAATTTCAATTTCCCATGCTTGGAGGAGGCATGTTAGACTTAGGAAGAGCTAAAAAACCCTTAAGATTCCATGCTAACTCTACTAGACTAATTTTGCTTGAGTCTAGACTAGTTAACCGATGGAGTGCTGAGTTAATTGAGTGAATGATTAGTTAACTTAATGAATATTGAGTTAACTAACCAAAAATATCTAATTAGGTATAAGAAGGCATATTATGGCATAAATGGCCTCTGTTAGCTATGTTAACTATCTTAAACTAAGCTATATTGACTCTAGAATTGACAACAACAAGTTATCTGACTAATTTCTTAGTTAATTGATTGAATATTTAGTTAATTGACTAAGGAGTGAAAAACTACTAATTAGGTCCATGAAGTTAAAATATGGAAACCATATTAATCAATCATCATTAATATTGTATCTTATTAAGACAATATATATACAAGAGTGTTGTTTATAACCATTTTACTTTAATTGTCAAACATAGAGTTTCATACAAACTTATGAGGGTTTTGCACAATATATGCAACTATAAAGAGTAACTAACGATGCCTAGTATTATTAAATCCAATTCATTTAATTCAAATTAATGCTGGTGAAAAGCAAAGAGAATTTCAATCTAAGATCTACCAGTTGCAAGAAACATGGATCTTCATTATTCAATCGGGCACTTATCCTCTATCAACAGTTTCAAAGACAAGTTTCTAAAAGCTCTTAGCCTAGATTTTGACAAATATTTTGGAGGAATCCCTAATTTACCCTATCATCAACATGCATGTTATATATATTAAGTGACATTAAATTCTACCTAAGTAATGAAAACATACAGAGAATCTAAGGTTTTACCTAGTCCATATAATAACATCTCATGGAAAATAAAATTTACATTTCAACTTCAAATGTGAAAATAACTCATTAACTTTGCTCTATTGAAATACTGGGAATTACTACAACTTGTAGGAACTCTACGCTGTCTTCTATGTGCTATGAAAATATAAATAAAGAAATAAATATACTTTAACATGTGAGTCCCTATATTCACATATGGATGGGCCTTGATCTACAGGAAGGAAAGGATTACTCAATACGATGCGATGTGGTAATGTAGTCTTCATTAATGTTAAAAAACTATTTAATATTCAAAACCTGGTCTTCTTTCAAACTGTAATGTCTGTAATGATAAAAACGGAATTTATAGCATGTCCGCGCTAGCTTGGCTATTTGCCTCCTTCTACCTTATAAAAATGTATCTTTGAACCTAATTTGCTAACATCCAGTCTAAATGGAACATCTTCATGCAAACTGCACCAACGTAGGTACGTAAGATCACTCCATATCAAAAGGAGTGATACGATGACGCTTGGGTATGTTCAGTAGATTCCACGTTCTTTGTAAATTTAGGGACTTACTAATACATTGTTCTTATCCGTTCAATGTTGCGCCATCCTACTTTTCCTCTAAAAAGAGACATGGTCGATGAGTGGATTAATGCATTAGCTAAACAAATCCCTGCCTTATTGCATGCAAACACAAATGCACAGTTCATCCTCGATTCATATACTACAACGACATATTATAGCTCATATATTACAAAAACGGATGACACAATGACGAACTGCTTTGAAAAAAATAAGAGAGAAATTCCTTCTTGACCCTGATGCCAATGTTGAAACAATTTGCAAACTTGGAAATGCATTGTTGAACATGAAGAAAATATCCATTCCGAAAGCTATTTATATTGTTCTTTAGTTGCAGTTATATAGAAGCTTTGGGAATATTGTTTTCATTAATAGAGGTTCATTTGACAAAATAACTTATGTCTTGGAGAACCAAAATCTTTTGTGCCAAGAGCCATATGATTAAGAAAACATTCTATGCCCATCGCTAATTGAAAAGTACAATGCAAGACCTTCAGAGCTTGAGCATATTACATTGTTAAAGTATTACTCCTATTACATATGCTCGAACTTGCTCCTTATGAAACTAAAGCAAGCTGTAGTCATACATTATGTTCAATATAATGACCATAAAGACCCAATAAAAATTTACTGAGAGAAAATGATGTTGTTTGTCCCCTTTAGAGAAAATAAAAATTCCCTAGAAACATTGGAAGAAGCATACTTGTCACATAAACTGTTTACAGAAACATTGGAAGAAGCAATCTTGTCACATACACTGTTTATAGAAACGATTGAACAAAATTTTGTGCATAAATCAAGAAAAAGTTGGGATGACATTGATAGTGTCTAAGGCAATCGACTCAAGAAATGAACATATTTTTATGACAAAATAATTTCAAAACAAGCAATATGTCTCTTCTGCATCTGATAGATATGACATTAAAAATTATCTCATGTATAGCTCAGCGCCCAAGAAAGTTGCATCGTGATCGGAAAACATGTTTGAAACTATGAAACTTACCCAGAGAATTGGCAAAGAAGCATACTTACAAAAAAATTAACAAAGAAAGACACGCAATAGTGAAAGAAATCATAATGAAAAAACAAGCTAACCCAACCTCACCTATTCATGAATGGAGTTTTAAGCATAGGAAAAACATTCGTTGCAAAAGAAATCTACCACGGAATTTTTCACTTTTACAACACGGGCTTTCATAGTGATCCTCTAAAAAAATCATTGTAGTTTCATTTACTAGCAGAGTTGCACATAATGTAGACAGTAGTACTGTGCATTCAACACTTCACCTACATTTGACATTGACATGCATGCTACCGCTAATTTCCAACTCATTGGATCTGTTGTTCAAGGATATTGAACAATTATGACTTGTTCTGATAGATAAGTGTCTTTCATAGGAGCTCGAATGCTATCAAAGATTAACAGAACGTTTCGAAAAATTATGCGTTTGCCGAACTCTCCATTCAACAATCTGGACGTCATTTTCTGTGGGTACTTGTGTCAAGCACAACCTTTCAAATATCGTTGGATATTTGAACAAGTGAATATCGACACGCACCCATTTCCTTACAGTTTCTAGAAAATTAACGTTAGATGCTTTCACCTCACACATGTTATGAGACAAGAAAACCCAACATTCATCTCGATTTTGAATAGAATCGGAACATGCTCAGAGACATACTCTGACATTGACTTCTTAAATATTCATTACTATAGAACACCGAGAAATGACCCAACATTTCCTTTCCTTTTTCATACAAGCAAGTATATTAATGAACAAAACAAAAATATGTTAGCACATGTCCAAACAAACTCATCTACAATGAAATCAATTGATAGGAAAATAGACACAACATAATTCAAACCATACCGAAATGGCCAAATGGACTTTCCATCTCCAATTGCCTTGAAACAAAATATGCTTGTTGAACTAGTTGAAGGAAACTTTGCTATAGATGATGGCCTTATCTTTAAAGACTTTACATCAAGTGAATTTGACATAGTATGGATTGAATTTAGCTTGTCATCAATTGGTTTGATGAAATGATAAAAAATGAAAAAAAACTGTATAAAACATTCCAAGTGTGTGAATACCAATCACAAGAATTAGTAGATAAATGGCATCCACTGGTAAAAAGCATAGTTTGACAATAATTATTGATTCCATTAGCATGTGCATAGACTATCCATAGCTCACAAGAACTTACAACTGACAATTTAGCATTTGATCCAAATGGAATTACCCAACATGGACTAATATATACAACATTGTCACATGTTAAAGACATGAACAACCTATAATTGTTGAACAAATTATATCAAAAGAATTTTTTCCTCTCCTATAAAGTTTCCATAGAAACAGATAGGATTCACAGTGAGGCATCATTGAAATTTCAATATGGATTTTCATCAATAAAGAGAAAAACATCACTTGGTTCTATGCTCGTTGAATACAAGAATCCTTCCAGTGCAAAATTGGAAATCATGTCAATGACTATGACACAATGCAATTCAATAATCCATGTTTGCAAGAAACACACAACTTCGTTGTCACCTGATTCTCTGATTCGAGAAAACTATTCCTACCAACCTATAGACAATATGCATGGTGTAGTCATATGTCATAGGAAAAACATGGTCAATGAGAAACTATTCACATATTCAATAAGCTTTGTTGTGTGACAATTTCATGCTTTCGAATTAACAACACTATTGTCAAACTAGAAAATCTCTATATTGCATCACCTGCACCAATCAAACAATTGTATTCATTTGTTCTTCATACAATAAAATTTAATTGTCAAAATGAATATCTCATCATAGTTGGTGACTTTAACATTGACATGTTGAAAAATTGTGGTAGGTAGAATTCATTTTCCTCTTTTATGCATTGCAATACTTTTTCTTTGCATAAAACAAAAGCAGCAACAAAATGTGGCTCATTGATTGACCAATTCTAGACAACATTGCCAGTTGACCATGTCAAGATGCATATTTCCAAATCCTATTGGACAGGTCATCTCGCTATTTGGATTTCAATTCCCTACAACATATTTGCATATTAATTTTGGAAATATATTATGTGTATGCCATCATTTCTCCAATGCATCGTCATCCTCACTTGCTTCTGCTTTGGCTTGAAATGCTACAAACAAAATAGTTGAAAAATGCATGTATTATTTTAAACATTTTACTGTTGAACCATGAATTCAAACTAAGCTAAAATATTAATAATAATACTTTTTTTCATTTGCAATTGTTACAAAAAACCTCCTATTGTGCCATGGATAAAGACAACATGCCCCATTTGAATGCCAATGAAAGCTTGAAAAGGTTTGATTTTCCACATAAATCAATGTTTTTTCTTTTCTTTTTTTCCCCTCTTGTATTATAATCCATGTATCTGAACATGATTTACCATTTTCCTAATTGTTCTAGAGTAAAACAAATGCCAATCACATCAACCACTATTATGGAGCTTTATTCACCTACACATTCAAATGTGTTTCAAGGTGATGTTCTAGCCTTGTATGGAAAACATGCAACAAGAATACAAGTTCATCAAACAAAGCAGAGTTAGCATATGTTGATCTTGTTGACAAAGTCGAGAAGATAATGATAAGAGTAAACATGAATAACAATCTTGTTTCATAATTCATGAAACACTTTGAACCCGAGAGTTGTGTACATATTTCGAATTTCATGACTAGGTACAAAAGAGTTTATGAAAGAGTGGATGCAAAAAACTACATTGTTTTGCATCAGCAAACTACTATGGAAACAATTCCTAGGGTTTGCTAATAACACAAACTTGCACCAGATACAACAACACATTATATATCAGTCTCAACATATTCTTTCTCTATTGGATATGTTGTGGTGCTTGTTATTTCCTATGAACAAGACAAGAATAACTATGAACTTTGTATCATATATGGATAAAAAATACAAGATATTTAAACATTATGCTATCAATCAATCTCTTACCTAACATGCACCTTTTATTAGAATTAGCAATTGGAAAATGCACTTTCCTATGTCCATGATTTTACTAATAGTGTGCAATAAACATTGTTAAATTGCAGTTACATTTTCCTAACACCTACAAGAACCTTTTCTCCAGGATACAACAAGATATGATATCAGAGCTTCCATCGATGTACCTATTCAAGAACATTGTTAGAAATGGTGCAAAAGGTTATGAAATTTTTGCATGTTTCTCAAGACACATTTGTTGATGTGTTGAATGATGACTATGGAAAGGCACACTTGCTTTCCCTCATGCAATCATAGAAAAAGGCAAGTGCATTTTACCTTGTTTGCAATTGCTTAAGAATAACTTGCAAGTACATGGTTGTAGTTATTATAATTGGGAAAGATTTTATCTTGTTTCTCTTGATTTTAATCTTGAAAGGATTTAGATAATAGTTCCGACAATGGCCTGAACTAAAAATTACAGCCATTTTTCTATCGCTTAAGGATGATAGGTGACCATTGATGTCTCATTTGTATACATTGTGTGTTTATTATAGAATTCACTATTGCTTTAATTGCATAACCTTGTATAAGTATATGTTTGTCTTAATTGTTGTTCTATCCAACAGCCTAAATTCCTCAAAAAATATTTGTTCACTCCAATAAAAGGAAAACTATGCATACTACATTCCACATTGTTTTGGAATAAACTTGTTTTAAAAACAATGTAGCTCAAATTGTTACATTATGTTTTATTTAGAAAACAATGTCTAAAAACATGGGAGCAAGAAATTCAACACATACAGGTACAAAATATACAACACCATTGATTATGACAGGATGTATCCCATTAGTAATTATTTACAACATCATATATCTTTTGGTTCTAGTGTACACTCTTTGCATCTTTCCATGTAAAGCTTCCTTCTTTTTCCTTTGGAACATTTTTTCGAATTGTTTATTATTAAACACATTTTTTCCCATTTAATATGCATTATTGGATCCAAATGATTGGAATTATTCTATTGCAACTCGAGTAGTTGATTGCAACAAGATTTTTATTTCCTTTCTTGCAAAGGGACAAATTGATTTGGAGTTAAACCATTATGAATCATTTTTTCAAACAACTTATAAGCATATTCCACTCTTATATTGTTGCAAATACCCTAAACAAGAACATAGATCTTTGAATCTACATCAATCCTAGAAGTTCATACAACTTGTGAACTTTTCTAGATCTAGAATGTCCATGGATAAGGGTATTGAAACTGATCATCATAGGGAAACAAAAGGTGTCTTTCATCTCAACTATAAACAACATTTCTTTATCCATTTCTTTATGTGTAAATATTCAGAGAAATTGTACTCTCAATCATTTTTCCATGGAACTCATATGTCATATATGTGTCTATATTTAAACAGTGAAGATTATGAAGGATCCAAAGTTATAGTAATAAGCATAAACAAAACAATACAAAGAACAACAAATAAATTTCATTAACAGGGGAAAACATTATTTATTATTTCCTTCACACTCATCACTTCACTACATCAACATGATGCATAACTATTCCTTATATAGATATTACATTGCATATAAATCTATTCCTTATGTAGATATTACATTGCATAGAAATCTAATGCCATAAAGTTAGTAGTAGATTTGTGCTAATTTATTTTATTCTTGACATGCATTAACATGCAGTGAAATTAGTTGCTGATTATTTAGTTAACACATGCAAACTAAAATCACTACCGACAATGATTCAACACAGCATTAGTTGTCAGCATCAATTATCAATATAATCCCCCTTGATGTTGAGAGGGATTATAATCATATCTCTAAGATTCAAAAATTGAGGCTTTGAAACTACCTTAGTGAAGATGTTTGCTAGTTGTTTTTGAGTGCAGATGTATTTCAATTCTATGTGCTTCTTTTGCACCAAAAAGTGAATAAAATGATACTTCATGTCAAAAATTTTTGTCCTTCTATGGTGTGTTGTATTCTTTCCCAATTTGTTGGCACTCATATTATCACAAAATATCATTGTAGGATGGATTTGTTTCCTTCAATTCTTCCAGAACCTTTCTAAGCCATAATTCTTGTGTACATGTCAAGGTGATTGCAACATACTCCCTTCTGTATAAGAGAGAGAAACTATAGTTTTCTTATTTGAGATGCAAGCCAAAACCAAAAGAAAAATAGTTACATGATGTAGACTTTTCTTCATCTAAACTACCTCCCCGGTGAGAATCACTGAATCCAACCAACTCAACATTCTCAGAAGTCTAGTAATGAATGCCAAAATTTAGAGTTCTTTTCACATAACACAAAATTCTTTTAGCTTCCTCAGTATGCGTTTCTGATGGCTTTTTCATATATCTGGAAACAAGTGAAAATGAATAAGCAATATCTATCCTTGTATGGATTACAAACATCAAAAATCCATCAATACTTCTATAAGTTGTCTCATCATCCATTTTAGCACCATCATCTCTACACAACACAACTCTATGAGCATTTGGAGTGGGGGTTGGTTTGCAATCAACCATATCAATTTTTTTAAACATATTCTTTCCATACTTTGTCTGGAAAATAAAATGTCATCTTCACTTTGATGAACTTCCATTCTAAGAAAATATTGCATGAGATTTAAATCTTTCATATCAAACTCATTCATCATAGCAAATTTTAATTCATCCTTCATCTTAGAAGTGTTATCCATATACAACAAATCATCAACATATAAACCGACAATAAGAATATCATTACCTTCTTGTTTGTAGTAAAGTGTAGGTTCACTCTTACTTCTCTTTAAGCCATTCTGGTGAAAATATTCATCAATCCTGGCATACTAAGATCTTAGTACTTTCTTTATACCATATAAATCCTCCTTCAACTTGTAGAATTGGTTTTCTTTTCCTTGCACTTGAAAACCTTGTGGTTGTTCCACAAACATTTCATATTCTAAGTACCCATTCAAGAAGAAAATTTTCACATCCACGTGATGGATGCTCCATTTCTTTTGAGCTGCTAGTGAAATCAACATTCTGATAATCTATTGTCTTGCTACATGTGAAAATGTTTCTTCATAATCAATCCCATACCTATATGTGAATCCCTTCACAACTAGTTGTGCTTTGTGTCTTTCAACAATCCCATCACTATTATACTTTGTCTTATAGACCCACTTAGTACCAATTTTATTCTTGCCATGTGGAAGATATGTAAGCTCCCAAGTATCATTCATATGAATTGAATCTATATCTTCTTTCATAGATTGCACCCAAAACTCATTAGTAAAATATTATTCAAAACTTGATGGTTCAAAATTAGCGTGTCAAAATAAAGAAAAATTTACAGTCTCACCTCTTGGATTTTCTTTATGTGCTAGACTTCTCTGGTAAATGTCATTTAATATTAGTACCTTCCTTGTAGGACTTGGAATTGTATATAGAGAGTTAGATGAGGGACTACTTGGTGGATTTGTAACATTTGGAATTGAAACATTAGTGGGATGCTCATGATTAATATCACCATTCAAACTAGATTTTGACTTCTCAACATGGTCTTTTTTATGACCATAAACTCCCCCTTCATAAAAAATCCCATCTCTTAACACAACAATGCTATTAGTGAGAGGATTATACAATATGTAAGCCTTTATTTTCTCACTATACCCAACAAAAATCCATTATTCTCTTTTTGGATCTAATTTTTGTCTCTTTTGATAAGCTATATGAACATAGGCTAAACAACCAAAAACTTTGAAATGGTAAACATTAGAATTTTTCTCATACCAGGATTCATAAGGAGTTATCATGTGAAGTGCATTGGTGGGAATTCGATTGAGAATGTACACTATTGTAGCAACTGCATCACCCCAAAAAGAATTGCTTAATCCTTTTGTCTGCAAGATACTCCTTTCCATTTCTACCAGTGTACGGTTCTTCCTTTCAGCTACCCCATTTTGTTGAGGTGTGTAAGAAATAGTGAGTTGTCTTCTAATTCCATTCATATCAAAAAAAACCTGAAAACCTTTTGAGCAAACTTCTACTCCATGATTAGTCCTTAAGCACTTTAATCTATAACCACTTTCATTTTCCACAAGGGCTTTAAACCTATTGAATGCATCAAATGCTTCACCCATGATCTTCAAAAAATAAAGCCAACACATTTGTGAGTAATCATCAATAAAACTAACAAAATATGATGACTTACCCAAACTCTTTGCCTACATAGGACCACAAATATCAGAATGAACTAGGTAAAGTGGATAATGGGCCCTCCATGCCTTGCCTCTAGGAAATTTCTCTCTTCCATGTTTACCTTTAGCACGTCCTTCACAAAACTCATTTTTCTCTTCAACCATGGCCAAACCATAAACAATTATTTTGATGTTAGAAGATTCAAACTATGAAAATTCAGATGGCCATACCTAAGATGCCCCAACCAACTTTTGTCCTCATATATTAGGAAGGATGGTGCTATTTTATCCAAACATGAATGGGAACATCCAATTATTTGACAGAGGAACAATTGTAACCACCCTATTTCCTTGAATTGTATCGAAAATTGTGCATTTTATGTCACAAACACTACCTTGTAATTCTTTTCACATAGTTTCTCAACACTTAATTTCCTTAACTCTTATTATAAATTGTGCATTTTCTATCATCAAACATTACCTTGTAATTCTTTTCACATAGTTTCCCAACACTTAATAAATTATGTTTTAACTATGGAGTGTAATAAACATCTTTAATAGTTTTCATACCTTCTTTTGTATGGACTTCCATAGCTCCTTTTGCAAAAACCTCTAAGGTTTTTTCATCACCAAGCTTGATTTTAGATTTACAACTTTCATCCATTGTAGAAAAAAACTTGCAATTTCCTTTCATGTGGTTATAACATCCTGAATCTAAATGCCAAACATCTTTAACAGTGTTTTCAATCTTTCCATAAGATAAAAGGAAATTATTTGCAAAAGACTCATCACCCTCTTGAGCATAATTAACACATTTATTTTCTTTTAATCTACAATCCTTTTCAAAATCACCATACATGTGACAATTTATAACACTTAATGTTTCTGTTATCAAAATTTCCTCTACCTGTTCCTCTGAAGCCACCTCTTTTCCTCTATCTCCTCTTGAAATTTTTTATTCCAACCTTTATATTGGGCTTGGTTTATTTTGGAGGTAGAGCTGGAATCTTTATTCTTTGAAGTCTGTAGCTTTGTGGAAAATTATTTCTCATCATTTTATGCAAATGAACCTCTAACTCTATCTTCATGAGAAATTAGAGATCCAACTAGGTGATCAAACTCAAAGTTAGTCAAATATTTGTTTTCTTCAATGACTATAGCAACATGGTTCCATCTTGGTGTTAGAGATCTCAACACCTTTTTAATCACAACTTGTTTATCAAGAATTTATCCTAGAGTATCCAACTTGACAAAATAATTAACTATTACACAATAATCACTCTCCTTCTCATCTTCTTGCATCTTCAAATTCTCAAATTTTGTCCTCAATGTCTGCAAATTGACAACTTTAACTTAGTCATTGCCTTGGTAACCTTCTTGTAGAGTCTTCTAGGATTTCTCAGTTTACTTTTCTCCTGCAATTCTTGGAAATAGGCTCTTATCTAAATCTATTTGAATATGGAATAAAGCTTGGGAATTCTTCTTCTTGGATTCTCATTTAGTTTTTCTATCATTGGTTGTAAGTGTGCTCCAATTAGCCAACTCTACATAGCCTGATTCTACAATCTCCCACAAATATTTTCCTATCAAAAAGGTTTTCAGTTTGATTCACCAATAATAATAATCACTTCCATTAAATTACAGAATGGGAAAAGAGTTAGAATTTGACATTATAAAATTAACCCAAAAAAACTACCTACTCTGATGCCAAATGAAAGAGCCAAACTTACAACAATAAGCATAAACAAAAAAATAAAGACAACAACATAGAAATTTCATTAACATAGGAAACCATTATTTATTATTTCATTCACACCCATCACTTCACTACATCAACGGGATGCACAACTATTCCTTATATAGAGATTACATTGCATAGAAATCTAATGCCATAAAGTTAGTTGTATATTTATGCTAATTTATTTTATTCTTCACATGCATTAGCATGCGGTGAATTTTGTTGTTGATTATTTAGTTAACACATGAAAACTAAAATTACTACTTACAATGATTCGTCCAAACATAAGAGCATGAATTATCAACAAACAACACATCAACCACGATATTTTAAACCAAAGCACCCAGGGTGAAGCCATAGCTCTTAGCCATGCCCAATGTTTCATTGGATTTCATAATCATACCCAAATAGAAATACAACTTTAACAAGCATATCAAAAGAAACAGATGTTGAGATGCATGCCTTATAAGTTTCTTCCAGTGGTGAGATACATGCCTTATAAGTTTCTTCCAATTCATCAAATACTAAAATATCACCCCCTCCTTCAGTTACCACTATTTTGGTTAACTGTTGAAATGAAAAGGCTTAAGGCTAAATAGGGGTGTGTATGTGAATAGTTTTACAATATGACCAAGGGATGATGAAATAAGTGCTAAGTTGAGGACCAGGGTCTTTATCTCCTCGTAAAAAACCATAGGCTAAGGTTTGGAAAGGGATAAAAATGAAGAAATAACGCTTATGGTATATAGAAAAAGTTTCGACTACCCAGATGTTCTAGAAGGAAGATCTACGGAGGGTATTTGATCCATTGTTTGAATTTCATGGAAAATAAAATTTCGGTGAGAAAGATCCACTCAAATCCATAGCAGAGGAATAAAGGAGATAAGATCGATGGAGCAGATAGAATCCATTGTGGGAATATGCATAGAAAAAGGAGAATCAAGGATGGGCGAAAAGTTTAAAGAGTAACCTAAATCGACGATGAGGAAGAACGGTAAAGAAGATCAACGACGAAGATGAGATCCGCTGGAAGAACTTGCATGGAAAATGACAAGTTGAAGATCAATGAAACTATTAAAGATTACCCTTAATCAACGGTTAGGATCGCAGGTGGAATAGATCAATGGATTTTAGGTGATCTTCCCAGAAAATTTGCACACCATTTTAAAAATCAAAGGGGAAGTGGAAAATAAAGATGTTGATTAAGTTATGAAGGAGATCAATGGTGCGTGATGAAGGTTCGATAAATCTATGGTGGTTAGATGATCTGCTAAGGAAAAGTACAAGGAAGATAGATGAAGGATTATGCAGTGGAATAAGGAAAGGATAAGATTAACAGGTGATCGAGATCAACGGTTCAAGAGAGAAGTGGATTTAATATATAGATAGAAAGGGATCCTCCCTTGTGATATGCATGGGTATTAAAAGAGAATTCCACCAATGAAAAACAAAACCGCTCTCCTAGATTCCAAAAATACTATTTCAAGAATATTATAAAAAGGGAGAGCATGTGTTCAAGGATTATTTGTCATTTTGTGCATTGGTATAAGGAATCGTTTTCTGCATAGACAAAGCCAAGTCAGAAAACTATATTTCCAACCGTTAGTTTGTAAGGTAGGCCATGCTTTCACTCACCTATTAGTATTTGAAAATGGATAGTGGAGGTGAAGCTGAGGCTTAGGCCTTCAAATTTTAGAAAATATACGAGGTTTTCGAAGATAGACTCTAGAGGAGTTTTTTATATTGTTTTCTCTTTTGTCCCTATTCACCAACTGAAAACCAAACTAGAAGCTTTTAAGGACCAGGGCACTGACCTACACAATATTTTCTAGTCCCATTTTTATTATTTATGTCTAGACAAAACCCTAAATTTCCCATATTTTATTGACTGGTGTGCATCAAATTACTCCTCCTTTGAGAGAATAATCATGGATTCCGCTAAAAACAAAATCCTATGCCCTATAAATTACCTTGTCGTTCGATATTCTTTTACATTCATGCCTTCATTCACCCATAACCGAGAATATTTTAGTGAAGAACACATAAGTCGGTTCTTTAGGCATGCAACCATTGAGGAAAAAAAACCCTTTTTCTCCAAATGTTTGATATCTGATGTATCCCTTACCAATCAGCCCTTTCCCCTAGATGTCAACATGTTCGATGAAGAAACAAAGCTGGTTATTTCAATGATAAGTCAATTCTTAGGTCTAGATACAGATAGGTTTGTCCCTGAACTATTAATGAGTCTCTTATTCAAAATCAGTATGAGTCAGTTTGAGTCTCCATCCCTTTAGACCCCTTGTCTTAAGTTTGATGAATTCCGAGCTAAAAATATCCATTCTCGGCTAGTGAATTTCCACAATACCAGGGACTTCAGGTTTCAATCATACTTGATCATAATGTTCATGTTTTTCAATGAAGAAAATTTGCAGCTCCCAGAAATGGTGCTTACACCAGATATTAGTGGTGACCTTTTCAAATACATGAACCTATTGATGTCAGAGGTCTATAAAGTATTCTTTCATAACAAATTACCCATAGTGTTACTACATATGCAGGAGGCTCTACAGTTTGCTCCAGATAGAAAAATAGGAGATTGGTTTATGTTAGAAGAACACACTATCATTAGAGTGTATGTCTATACTCATGAACCATATATTTTTTCAGCATTCTTGACCCTTAGAGTGTTTTCCATGGAGCTTGTAAGACATAAGTTAATTGTAGAGAATGAACATTTTATCAGTTTTAAAAAAAGATTCTGAAATTAAATTTCCATGGGTGGTTGGGCTAGTTATTATAAAAAAATAAAGATTCTCTCCCTGCAATTGAAAGTGTGTTACAAGAGATGAACTTTAGGAAGGCTTTTGCAGTTAATTATGACCCACACCATATTATTTCACAGAGAAGGAAGATGAACAAGAATAAGGCATTTGAGCATCATGTAGTGAAGGGTTGGTTGGCAACGTTAATTGGATGGATTATCCAACACAGATGGAGGATACAAAATTTTCACAGGAAAATCCATTGGCCATAATAAAAGCAACATAGGTAATAACACTTATTACAAGTAATTCAGAAGTGATGGGTAAGAGAACCCATTTAGAGGCCATGGAGACAAAGGAAGAAGAAGGTTCAGAAATGTCTAAAAGACAGAATACTGAATCTGAGGGAGAACTGGCATAGGTAATTAAAACTGAAAGTAAGAAAGAAAAGGGAAAGTTCAAAGCATGGGGACTTCACTTAGTGAACCTCTTACATAGCACGTGCAATTGTGGGATATTAAAGAATACCCTTAATTTCAAGAGATATTGAACCAAACTCTTTTTGTTGAAACCCCCTCCCAATAATTAAAACCTCCTCCCCACCCATTTTTATACCTCAATCCTTATAAACAACCCTACCCACCCCCACCTTAAACCCCTCATCCCCCCAATACCTGCAATATATTGGTTCGATTTTTTATAATTTTAAAACCCACAATATGAACTAACGTGNAAAGTGAAGCCCCCGTGGTTCAAAGGCCCAACCTTTGAAGTAAAAGAGTATGAATTTTCATAAGATACTAGAAGCATCAAGTGATAAGTTCAAATACAGAGCTGATTTATATGACAAGTACAAGGATGATAGAGATATTTAATTAAAGGAATATTCAAAATTATACTCATAAGTCAGAAATATATCAAGTAAAGAGGTCTCATTAATGGCCACTATTAAAGACCATAATAAGAATACTTTGAATTTAGCAGTTGCCACCAAGAACATAATAGCTGAAATGAGATTGAACGTGAAGCATATCCTAGTGCCTGGCATTATTCACTTGCAAAACTAGACTAGGGAAGTGATTTATAGTGATTTGATGAAATCCACCTTGAAGGTATCCAAATTGCAATCCACACGAGCCAAAATAGAAAATTAGCTGAGGCAAGAGAAGGTGGAGAATAAAGTACACAGATAGCAAATAAAGAAACTACAAGGATATTTTATGGCTATAGACAATGAACAAAATAAAGGAGATGTCACACATAAAATCCTAGAAGAGAAGGAGAATACAATTCAATTGTTAAAGAAGAAATTAAATATCTATGTAACCCAACTAATTCAAGATTCTAAATTAACTGAATTAGAAAAAGAAAAGGAGTTGCTAACCAAAGAGCCGAGTGACAATAAGGCAAATTTATTGAAGCATGTTGAGGAAAAGAATGAATGGGAAAAAGAGAAAGATATTTTGATTGCAAAGATTGTTTTTAAATGAAAATCAATTGGTCTTAGAAAAAGGGAAAGAAAACAAAAGCAAATAATATGAAGTGCAAATAATCCAACCTATTGCAGAAAAAAATACATAATCCATTGTATAGGCTATTTCCCAAGTAATTATGAGAGACTTAGATATTGTGGGTTTAAAAAGTCAGAATAAAAACTTAGCTGGTGTAGTTTTGAAGAAAGAAGAAGAGAGGAAAGCATTGAAGAATAAAAGTAAAGAATTTTTGGATAAAAATGAAAAATTAGTAAAGCAATTATCTAGAAAATTGTCAATGCAGGGATCTAGACATCTCATATGGGACATGATAATTGTTGAGGCTATCAAAATCAGACCTTATTTAAATTATATTATGGAGAAAGAGATTGTAATAAATTGTGCTGCTAGAAAAAGTTGTACTACAGTTAAACAAGCTTTGAATAAAAAACCAGTGGACACAGCCAAGAATATAATTAATTTCCTAAATACTTTGTCAGAAGAATATTTGAGGACAATGGAAATCAAGGACAAGATTACAGTGATTACCTGGGCCAGGTAGGTAGTAGGAAAACATCATCACATAAAAACTATGGAGGCTAAGATTGACATAATGTGACATCAGGTAAAGATTTTTAAAGGCTCATTTGTGTCCATTTTTCAGAAAGGTTTTCCTTCATTTTGGGAAGAAGATGGAAAACTTTTATCTCAATCAGAGTATCAGCCTTTCTTGGTCAAATGTAGATTGGATCACAAGAAATTTTAAGATATAAACCAATCTCTGTCAGGGAAAACCGTGGTTAACAAATTAGCAGTGGATTTTGAGATAATCAATGCTTTCAGAATAGTTTGTAACCAGCTACCACCTATTTCATATATAGTTCATGTGGAATTGAGAGTGTTGACGAAAGAAATGGCGAATCCAGAGCTTCCATATGTGTACCAATGGAAAACGATAGAGAAATTTGGCATGACAAAGTACAAACTACATCAATGAAAAAGTTCAATAAGTTTTGAAGACAAAATTTATTTTGAATAATGTAATAGATTTTTGAATGGTTAGTTTGTTATAAGTCAATTGACAAGTGTAATGAAAGAGTTATTTTTTCCTATTTTTAGCATGTAAACAGTTATCAACTCAAGGAGCATTTTGATGTATTTAAGCAACTTTTTACAATGTATTGAAGGTTGGAACCCATGAGTAAGAAATTATTATTGTAAGAGAGCTTCAAATATTAATAAACGTTTCAGATCCAAGAAGCTTTTCTGCTAGAGTTTCTTGTGTTATTTATTTTGCAGTTTGTACTTTCTCTCCTTCATGTGAATGTGTAACTTTCATATTTACCTTTCCATTATGTTATCTTTTCATGCTTGAATGAGTGTATATTGGGTTAGAATTCATAATCTTATGCTCTGATCCTTTACTTTCAAGCATTCACAAACTTATTTCCACTAAAGTAATATTGGATTCATCTTTAGATGCCCATATTAATGGACTATTTCTTACTCTTTTTTATCACTAGGGGACCAGCATTTAAACTGTAAAAGAGTAACTACCATGCCCTTGTTAAGAACTCCATTGCAAAGCATTGCCATTAATTGCTTTTCATATTTTACTCCATGCCCAATGACCACCTGTTTCAGCCATTGTGACAATTAAATTTTATTTCTTTTAAAAATAGTTGGCCTTTCTGTTATCTATTTAGATATCCCTCTCTCTAAGGAAAGAAGCCAACTTTCCTCCTAAAGATTGGCTTTGTGGTTACCTAAGGATTGTCCTTCACAACCGAGGGTAAATTATGATGATAAAACCTTCATTATAAGACTCTACATCATAGACTATGTCGTGCCATACATTTTAGCACATAAAACTCCAGTGAAGCGTGTACTATAAACCTTGTTGATCTTCCGTCGAGATGAAAAAACCATTACCCAACATAGTTTGTGGCTTTTTTGTCTTTGCTTCTATTTATAGCAATTTAAATTATTATGCATATTTCAACTTTTAGTGTTGTAATAAAACTTATTAAATTATTTCATAAATTTTCCATAGGCTAGAAATCATTGATAGAAAGAAGGACAATTGTTTACAAAAACCTTTGTACTTTTTTTTAATCTAAAATTGATCGACTGCAATTTGCAAGTATATGGAGCAATAAAGGAAAAACTGCCTTGATACCTCTATTTATCAAAATATGCAACAATTGCAATAAGCATATTCTTGACAACTTGTCAGATTGCTCAATCTACAAACAGAAGGATGGAACACTTTGACTTCACTTGTCCCATCCAGGCATGAGCATTATCTGCAATGTGCTCTTCAAACAAAGGATGGAACACTTGACTTCACTATGATATTTCCGCAGTTGTAACAATAGTGTCCACCGGTTGCAATAACAACACATTAGCACTATAGAAACAACATTCCATTAATAATATTGTATTCTACTTGTGAAGACTTTATGTACAAGCATTTTTCACATAACAAAAAATTGACAATATGCACTCATAGGCTAAAAAGTTTTTGTTTTTTCGCAAATAATTTTTTCTTTTTAACTTTGAGACAACATACTTACATATATTTTGCACACTACAATTTGCATGCTTGATAATATGTATAAAACCAAGTTTATATGGCTTGTATTTTTATCTACCATATGGATAAATGTATCTTCTATTAGTTGTCCTGAGACTTTGTGTCTATATTTTTTATCATGAGGACTTCACTTAGTGAACATCTCACATAGCACGTGCGATCGTGGGATATTAAAGAATACCCTTAATTTCCAGAGATATTGGCCCAAACTCTTTTTGTTGAAANCATGATGGTATAAATTTCAAACTTTGGTGTATGTGGCTCTTATCTATATTTGAAAATGTAAATAATAATTTCTCTGTCCAATGTATATTCATGTGGACACTGATATTTTGGATTGATGGAATTGTTGTTTCCTATTGTTCTTGTGTGATTTCATAGATATAGCACATAGTTCTTTTTCTATTTAGTCAATATGTTATGAAGCCTAGATATAACATATAGTTCTTTTGCTAATTAGTCAATATGTTATGAATCTTGAAGCCTAATTCGTATGACCACCCATTGAGTTGTTTGTAGTTTAGTCCGTTTATTCAGCCATTTGGTGAGAACTTTATTTCATATGTGTGTGTAAATTAGGGTTTGTTTGCTTAATTATTTATACTTTTTCATTTATGGAAGACAATGAGACAATTGTTCAGATTGATTCTATGGGGTCGTCCAAAAATAAAAGAGAATGAGACAAGTGTTCTATCAAGATTGATTTTTTTTGGTCCAAAATTAATAATTTCAAAAAAAAAAACTTAATTAACATGTGATAAATACACGTTGTAAAAATTAAAATTAATCTTCAATTACTCCATTATTAGATACAATTATGAGTTTAACTTCAACTCTAATCACTTAAGGCTTAGTTTAAGGCTTAGTTCAACTATTAGCTTGCTGGTTAAGTCCAATGATTTTACAATTATTATTTAACTTCAACTCTAATCACGGTTATATTGGATAAATATTAGATTAACTATTAGATACAACTATTAGCTTAACTCCAATGACTTTACAACTATTAGCTTAACTTCAACTCTAATCGCGGTTATATAACTATTACATAACTATTAGATTATTCCAATAGTGATACAACTATTAAATGAACTCCATCTCTTAGCATGAGAAGTTGAGCTTGATTGGAGTGAAACTATGCATCAACAACAATCACTCCAGGTATTTGATTAACTATTAAATACAAGTAATTGACACATTCTTTAGTAAAAAAACATTATCAATATATCAAATATATACTTCTAACAGTATTTCAAACATATTAATCTTAGTAATATGGTTGTTGCTAATAAACTTGTAAAACCCCAATAAGTATAATCACAAGCAAATCATTTATAACAGAATCAACCATAAAAACTATGCTTATATCCTTATCATTTTTCCATGGCAGACCTAATCATATGTAACTGTAACTGCAATTCAAGACGTGTTACCGTCGACAGATTCGGCCTAAACCCAAAGACCATAGCGGTTTTTTGCAAGGCTACCCTAAACGTTAGGTCATTAGCAGCTTTTATTCCACTAATTACAACACAACACATTAATCTTATTAATGTTGTCGGTTGTTTCTAATTATTATTACCTATTATTCCTCTGACCAGAGCTTGCTTAATATATTAATTTAAGCGATTGCAATGAAGGAAAGGAGGAGCGTTCTCGATGGCTTCATTGATTTCTACTTTAAATCTTTTCATGGCAGCAGACGGCAAGCAGACGGGCACAACTATTCCTTTCACCCCACTTCTATCTTCATACGGGATCAAGAAGCTCGACAAGCCCGGCACTGTTCCCACTCCACCTTCTGCAGGCCCTCCGTAGGCTGGCTTTCCCCACCCGAAATCCACATCTTGAAAGCCAATTTTGGTACAGTCGGAAACCACATAGGCGCCAACCACTGTGAAGAGAGGGCGACCTTTCAACTCCATCAAATCTATCACCGATCGCATGTACTCCTCGTTGACACAGATTTTCGCTTCGTGGACCAATTTGACAGCGAAAGGCAGCGGCTTGTTCGCTAGCTCTCCTGCTGTCGTCTTTGAGTATGCAAAGCAGATCGCATTGCCGTAGAAACCTTCCGGAAGCGGCGGGTCAAATCTTGCGCGGACGTCCAGTGGGAATATGAGCTGAACTTCGTGTTCCGCAGGCAGTTGGAGAGACCTCGTTCTGAAACGCCACAAACACGCTGATAAAACATCAAAAGTTGAGCACTTGCCTTTGCCTATTGCTTGTCTTTTAAGCGACTCGATTTCCTTTGGCCCGAAAAAGAATGAATTGTGGGTCATATCGTTCATGTTAACTATCTCTCCATCCTTGCATTTGATACGATCATACTCGTAGTGGGGGAATTTAACTGCGGGATTGGTCCGGGGTCGGAGGATTTCTCTTTCCCAAACCGGTAGAACCGAAGGCCTCGCCGCCCCCTTCGCCATTTCGGCAAGAGCTTTCATGAACTGAACAAAGCCACCAGCGTCGGTCATGCTGTGATTTACACGCGCGGCAAATATGAAGCCTCCGCATTTCAGCCGCGTTACCTGAACCACATCATTATCATTCACAAAACTCAACAAGTAAGTTCAAACATGAAGAAATAGTAGGCAAAGTAACTTCAGATCAAGGTGATTAACCAGATTACCAAAAGTATTTATGTATTTTAATCAGTTTCAAAAGGAAAACTAATATAGGTAAAAACAACTAGCGTAATAGTGAAAAAGGATAATGTACAATTGATTAACCTTAATTTAGAAGATGAAAAATATATATATGTATATCTGCATTTTGTTAATAAAACTTGGACCACTTTTTACTGGTCAAGTCAAACTTGTCTAACTCCAGGACTTTTGGACAGAGTCTTACTTGTCAGTTCTAACTCCAGGACTTTTGGACGGAGTCTTACTTGTCAGTTTTATTTTGGTAAAATTTTACAAGGATATTTCTTAGCCTAAAGACTTAAAAAATTGCAAATATTTTTCACTAATATATAACCAAAATTATATATAACCAAACATTCAAGAAGACTTGACTAGACCACTCTGTTGCAATGGATTCTGTGTCTTTGTAAATGTAAACAACATTTACTCAAGTAATTCTAGAGAGAATGTACGGCTAAATAAAACATTCATTTAACCATAAACTTGTGGGGAAATAACATAAAACTATTTTCAAAAACAGAATCTTGAGCTTTGACACTATTCTCTCAAAACTCTCTCAGAATTCTCTCTTCACTCTTTGCTACTGATTTACAAATTTCTTCTTCTATATATAGGAAAACTAAAATTGTTTCCTCATGGATCTACTCACTTGACATTAAAGAGTGTAATAACTCTCTACCTAAAACTTAGCTTTGGAAATTTAATTCTACTAGTTTATATATGAGAGACTTGAACTCTTCATCTCTCGGTTTTACTTCGGACAGACTTTTAATTCCAACAACTTCTACATCTAGACTTTTGATTCGGACTTAGCCTAACAACTTAAAAAATTACAAAACCACTAACATGAAATAAAACTAGACACAACAACAATTCGAAAGAATTACAAAATTATATAACCAAACATTCAAGAAGACTTCAAGACTAGACCACTATAGTAAATGTAAACAACATTTAAGTAATTTAGAGACCATAAACTTGTGAGGAAATAAGATAGAACTATTTTCAAACAGAATTCTCTCTTCACTCTTTGGTATTGATTTACAATTTTCTTCTTATATATAGGCAAACTAAAATTGTTTCCTCTCGAATCTACTCTCTACTAAAATTGTTTCCTCTTGAAGTAACTTTCTACTAAAACCTAGCTTCAAAAATTTAATTCGACTAATTTATATACCACACACTTGAATTCTTCATCTTGTCAGAAATTGTCTAAGAAAAATTGAATTGATAAATACTCTCACAATTGAGATCTTTCTAACACATTTTAACTAGTTCCAATAAAAAACTGATATAGCTAAAATAAGAATGAACTTTTACCCCCACTTAAAATAAGAATGAACTTATTAAAAAAAACAGTCCTGTTACAGTGATATAGCTAAAATAAGAATGAACTTTTACCCCCACTTAAAATAAGAATGAACTTATTAAAAAAAACAGTCCTGTTACAGTGCAAGGAAAGCTTAAAATAAGAACTTATTGAAAAGGACAGTCGTGTCAAACTGCAAAGACACAGTCCTGTTAGAGTGCAAGGAAAGCTTAAAATAAGAATGAACTTATTGAAAAGGACAGCCGTGTCAGAGTGCAAAGACAGTCCTGTTAAGAGTGCAGTGGCTACACCTATATTAGTTTACAATTTGACAATCTTTATTCATTTTTACATTTCTTTCTTCTTTGTTCTCAGTAGACCAAAATTAGTCTCAGAATACTATGAAAAATACCATCGAGTTAATGCGAGTTAACCACACTCATCATCATCAACAGTTAATGCGCGTTAACCACACTCATCATCATCAACAATGCAGAATACTATGAATTGAGTTCATAATAATGAACCTGAAATTGAAGTAGAGGAGAATTTGTAATAGTTAGGCAGCCCGGCACGTCGTGCAGCAAATCATCCCAGCAGGGAAAGGGTGGGTACAGGTCTCCGAATTCCTCCAAAGCAACGTCTGCATCGGCTTCCACAAACAGCACGCCTTCGCCCGTGCACTTCACGACCAGCTTACCGGTGGGCTCACCTATCAACCTTCCGGCGAAAGGATAGTAGGGCACCAAAACCTTCGCTAGCGCTTCCCTTAGTAACCCGGTGGGATCCTCGCCCTTCTTAGCCGGGTCGAATCGATAGAACTCAACGCCGGTACTATGAAACCTGAGAGTCGCTTGATCATCGATATTGGAAAGGTACAGGAATTCTTTCGGAGTAGGGAGTGAAGGAGGGATGAGAATCGCCGGCTTTCTGGTGACATTGAATTTCAGAGATGCCATGAAAACAAAGTTATCGATTGTCAGCAAAAGCCCACGAATCGGAAATCGGGAGAAAAGGCTGCACCGCGTTACAGACTTCACGCCAGAGAAAGAGAAGTTCCGGGATTTCAAGGTGGGTAATGTTCTGAGGATTTATAAGCGTCTTGGGTTCTACTGATCTCACCAGGTGGACCAATAGGGTCAGCCATGAAAGAATCAAATCTGCCTCTAGACCCATGAAAGTCTTGTTGCCTAGCTGCCAACAACCACTTGTAGAAAATGGCCGTGAGAAGTTTACAAGAATGTGTGCATTATATCGGAATTTGTTGTTGACAAGAATTTAGGAAGTTTCTTAACCACTGAACTTTAATAATTAACATTACAACTTGCACCGGTTGATTTTGGAAAACATTAAGCACCGTGCAGATGGAACGGAATCAGGTAAATTGAAATCGTGAATTGTAGGTAGATTTATGAATTGTTCAAACAATCCTGACAAAGTTTCCCTACTGTGATGTAAACTTAAATTTGAAGTTGGATGTCATAGGCGGTTGTTCAAAATCCAAGGGCAGACGGAGTGACCATTTTCCAAATACAATGATTATAAATTTTCAATTGTAAAATTGCCTATTAGCATTGTACGTTTTTTTAATTATCTCTTGTATTATCTGAACAGCAATTTAGACTCATTTATCTGGTTAGATCATTGTGAGGTATATATGTTGGAATAATGTAGAAATGATAGGCAGATTGGTAGGGATTGGGTTGATGTGTATTTTCTATATTTAGCATGATTTGGTTTGAGATCCAGATCTATGATCTGTTTCATTATGAGGTTTGTCATCTATTTATTGTAACTACTTCTCTATCAATAATTGAATTGGTTTTGGCCTTTCCTTTGTGTATGAGAGCGAGTCCATAAATATACATTGTGACAATCAAAGTGCAGTCAAGCTGGCACACAACCCAGTTTATCATGCAAGAACAAAACATATTGAGCTGCAACATCACTTTGTCAGAGAAAAGATTGAATCTAAGGAAATTAAACTTCTGTATTGCAACACAAGTGATAATGTCGCTGATATATTTACAAAACCCATTGGCAAAATTCACTTTGAAATCCTTAGGTACAAATTAGGTGTTGTAGAAAATCCGTTTCTATATTATGGGGGTATGTTGGAATAATGTAGAAATGATAGGCAGATTGGTAGGGATTGGGTTGATGTATACTTTCTATATTTAGCATGATTTGGTTTGAGATCCACTTTTCTTGGATCTATGATCTGTTTCATTATGAGGTTTGTCATCTATTTATTGTAACTACTTCTCTATCAATAATCGAATTGGTTTTGGCCTTTCCTTTGTGTATGAGAGCGAGCCTTTCTGCTCAGCTCCTCTCTCTCTCTCTATCTCTCTCTATATATATATATATCTCACAATGATCTAACTATATATATATTTTGTGGGATGGAGTATTTTTCATCTAAATGGTAAATAGCTGTTAGTTTATAATCTTTAGTTTATTATTGATTTGACCGGAAAAAATTTACTTAATAGTGTGTTATAAATGATTTTTTTTTAAGTTATATATATTGATGATGACTAAAGTTTATTGAGACCAACTTTTGTTTATCTAATCTTAAGAAGAATAATACTTAGTTTACTTTAAAATCTTGTTCATGTGCTCAAAAAGCTTACCAAGGAGTTTTCCAAGCTCACTATAGTTTTGGCAAGATAGGAGGTTATATAGGTTTGTATTATAACAAATACTATGAAACTCGGATCTAATGTGGGTGTAAGCAACACACTCTAAAAGAAAGTGATTTTCATCCTCAATGCTCATAGGCTCACACACATGGCAAACCCTTTCCGCCCATGGAGTTTTAGGAATAGACCAACCCCCTATTTAGCTTTGGAGTTCATGAGAGCTAGTTCTAATCTTGGCTATATTAATTTTATTTACGGAGAGATACTTCTGATCTTTCAAGTTAGGATTAATAACCTCCTTATAGTATCTTAATTTTCTCTTAACCCTTAATTTTTATCACACTAGAATTTCTCTTTAAACATAGAAGTAATAATATTTTTGACATTATCAATGTTTTGCAAAATATAGTTTTCATCAATGCACCAATGTTTTAACCAAGCCATGGTATCTTTACATCAACACCTCTTGAGGCTGTACCTAGTCATAGCCATGCTCTAGATGGGGGAAAGATCCACTTCTATAAGGAAAATATGATAAGGTGTATTGTTTTTAATTTTGAGCTTATATGTTATAAGCACCACTTTTGCTCAATCTTTCTCCAATATTCTTTAGAAATCCTGCACCCCATAATTCACAACCATACAAAATAACTTGGATGACCAGAGTTTCAAAGAAAAACATTTTTTATAATTAAATGAGTATTTAAAAGATATATACACTAATAATAATAACCATATTATTAGTATTTAATAACGATATTATAAGTCTTAACCATGTAGCTAATATACCATAAGCTCCACGTTTCATTGACTTTTTTTAGCTCCACGTTTCATTGACTTTTTTTAGTTTACTTGATTTATAGGATATTTAATGAAGTTTTAAAATTTTTTATTTTTTGAAAACTGAAAATGCGCCCAACGTTTCATTGACTTTTTTAGTTTACTTGATTTATAGGATATTTAATGAAGTTTTAAATTTTATTTTTTTTGAAAACTAAAAATGCATTTTTCAGTTTATAAAATTTGAAAATTTTATACTTTTACAAATTTTTTGTATATGTTTTTGTGATATAGATACGTTTCATTGACTTTATTTTTGTTGGAGTTTAATTCATTTAGATCATATTTAGTCAAGTTTTAAAATTAATTTTTCATTTATTTTTTTAAATAAAATTATTTTTTTTAATTTTTAAAATTTTAATTATTGATTAGGTTAAAGTATTGAAAAAGATATATATATATATATATATATATATATATATATATATATA
>LPNX011151127.1:110807-135026 GCA_001517045.1 Pseudotsuga menziesii
GTCATTGGTTATTAATTTATTTGAATTTTGTATTTATTAAATTATTTTATAAGTATATTTAATATATTTTTAAATTTGTTTTTTAATATAATATTTTTTTAAAACGAAAATTCATTTTTTAATTTATAAATTTTATAAATTTTCATTTTTAATAGTTTAAAACATTGAAAAGGTTGTTTCCTCTGTTTTTATCATACAAGTTTTTAATATAAAATATAAAAATAAAAAAAATTGCATTTTACATAATTTGTAAATCTTCAAGAACATTACACATTGATTTGTAAATCTTCAAGAACATTTCACATTAATTTGTATGCACATTAGCTTGTATATATTTGTAGAATATACAATTTTATTTAAAAGATACTTGCTTTAGATATTTTATGTATTAATTGTTTATTTTAAAATATTAATTAGTGATTCTAGTAATTGTTGATGATAGATGGCTAATATCCACTGAGATCAATCTTTGGTCTATTAAGATTAAAGAAACAAATTATTTAGTTTGTTTTGAAATTATATTCTTATGCTTAAAAAGCTTGGAGAGAAGCTTCCCTAGTTTACTATATTTTTTACATGTTAAAAGGTTACGAAGGTAGGCATTTCAACAAAGATTATGAAACTGAGATCTAATGTGGGTGTATGTGGGTGTACTTAGGGCACTCTAAGAGGAAGTAATTTTCATCCTCAATGTTCATATTCTCACGGAGATGGTAGATCCTTTCCACCCATGATGTTTTAGGAAGTGCCCAATGACCTGTTTCACTATCGAGCTCAAAACAAAGAGATACTTTTGATCTTTTAGAGTACGGTTGATGACCTCCTTATAATATCTTAATTTTCTTTTAGCCTCTAAATCTCTCACACCACATTTTTCTCTTTAAACTTAGAAGTAACAGTATTTTTAATGTTATTAATATTTTCCAATACAACATTTTCGTTGATCTCCCAATGGTTCAACCTCACTTGAGCCTTAGGTGGTTTTGGCTGGAATTTAAAGCTAGCTTAGGAATTCTATGGTCTCCCATGTTATTAGTTTCATGCTTGTACAACAAGATCCTAGTCATAGCTAGGCTCTCTATATGGGAAAGACACACTTCTATAAGGAGAATATGATAGGGTGTATTGCTTTTAATATTGAGGTTATAAGTTATAAAACGCTTCTGGATTTGCTCAATCTTTCTCGAAGATTCTCTAGAGATGTTGCAACCCCAAACCTCACATCCATACAAGATAGTTCACGAGTGACTATATATATATATATATATATATATATATATATATATATATTATAATGATGATGATTAATGTCTATTGAGACCAACTTTTGTTTATCGAATCTTAAGAAGGATAATAGTTAGTTTACTTTAAAATCTTGTTCATGTGCTCAAAAAGCTTACCAAGAATTTTTTCAAACTCACTTTAATTTTGGTAAGTTGGGAGGTTACAAAGATTTGTATTGTAACAAATACTGTGAAAATCAGATCTAATGTGAGTGTAAGCAAGACACTCTAACATAAACTAATTTTCATCCTCAACACTCATACTCACACAAATTGCAAATGCTTTCTTTCCATGGAGTTTTAGGAATAGACCAACGCCCTATTTGGCGATGGAGTTAATGAGACTCTGTTCTAATCTTTGCTATATTAATTTTCTTCACAGAGAGATACTTCTAAGTTCTGATCTCCCAAGTTAGGATTAATGACCTCCTTATAGTATCTTAATTTTCTCATAACCCCTAAATTTTTCTCACATGAAAATTTATCTTTAAACATAAAAGTAATAATATTTTTGGCATTATCAATGTTTCTCCAATATTCTCTAAAAACACTGCACTCCCATACTTCACAACCATACAAAATAAAAATTATGACAAAAATTTCAAAAAAAAACTTCTTTTTTATAATTAAAATTAAGTATTTAAAAAAATATACACTAACAACCATATCTAAAACTATATTATAAGTCTCTACCATGTAGCTAATATAGCATTTGTTCCACGAATGACTTTTCTTTTGTTCCACGAATGACTTTTCTTTTAGTTTAATTGATTTATAAGATATTTAATAAAGTTTTAAAATTCTTTATTTTTTAAAAATAAAAATGCATTTTTCAATTTATAAAATTTGAAAATTTTAATTTTGGATTAGTTTAAAGTATTGAAAAATATGTTTTTTTGGTGATATATGTATATAGTGTACGTTCGATGGACTTTTCTTTTAGTTTAATTGGTTTATAGGATATTTAATAAAGTTTTAAAAAAAATATTTATTTATTTTTTAAATAAAAATACATTTTTAGTTTATAAAATTTGAATATTTTAATTTTTGTTTAGTTTAAAGTATTTAAAATAACTATATATATAACAAAACATTTTTTTTACATTTTAGATTGTTTTTTAGCTATTTTAAAAATATAATTACAAAATATATTTTATATTAAAGTTTGTAAATATTTAAAGGTCATTTCTCATTAATTTATTTGAATTTTGTAAATTAGTTAAAATTTTAATTCTTTATTAGTTAAATTATTTTATAGGTATATTTAAGATATTTTTAAATATTTTTATTAATATAATTTTTTTTAAAACAAAATTAATTTTTCAATTTATAAATTTTAGAACATTTTAATTTTTGATAGTTAAAAGTGTTGGAAAAAATTGTTTTTCCATGTTTCTATACCTTTTTTTACATTTGTGGATGGTAGAGGTGGTAAATCGCCGGCCATCCTGGCAGAAGGCCTAACCCCAAAGGACTCAAGGTTCGAACCCGTGACCTCTCCACAAACCGAGAGAGTGTGCACACGTCTTACCAATTGAGCTAACCCTTGAGGCTTTCCATGTTTCTATACCTATTCTTATCATAAAGATGGTAGGCCTAATAGATGCATTTTGAGAGGGTTCGGAATACATGTTTTCACCAGCTTGAGGCTATCCAACCTTTGCTACTAAGAGGGGCTGGCTGTCCGGGAACCCGTTAAGACAGAATCCAAAAATAAAATATTAAAAAAATACATTTTAGATTATGTATGCACATTAGCTTGTACATATTTGTAGGATATATAATTCTAAAGATATGAGATACATATTTGTAGGATATACAATTCTAAAGATATGTGCTTCAGTTATGTCATGCATTAATTATTTAATTCAAAACATTGATTAGTGACTCTAGCATTTGTTACCTAGTGCCACCAACAAACTCATGTCGTTTTAAAAGTTGTATGCATACATGCTCGCTACATATTTTAGTTTGGTCGCCATCTAATTATCATGTCTGGAATATTTTACAGGCATGTAATTTAAGGTGAATTGTCGGCATATACATATGTCAAATATTGACCCATTATATAATACTTCTTGTTGGAAGATTTTGAAATACTATTATATTATCTTTTATATTATATAATATTGATCCATTATACTACCCCTTATTCAACACCAATTAGAGTAGCATCGTCTATTGTCTTTTCTTTTGGCCACATAAGAACTTCACTATCTACAAAGGAAACTCTAAAACATTTCATATCTAGAGTTGAGATAGAAAGAAGATTCTTCTTCAAACCTGGAACATATAAGACTACTTTCATCTTCATGAGCTTTCCATATTTTAATTTGTAATAGGATTCTCCGATTCCTTTGATGGGGTATTGATAATCATCTCCAAGTTGTATCTTGTGTGCATAGTCCTTTTGAGTAAGACATGAGAGTGAATCTTTGTGACCTGTCATATGTTTGGAAGGACCACTGTCTAGAAGCCAAGTGTTACTTCCATGAGATATTTATCCCATGAGAGCTGAAATTAGGACATAATTTTTACTAGAGTCTTCATCTTCTCTAGCACTCTCCTTATTTGATTCATTTTCTTAGCACTCTCCTTATCTGATTCCTTTCTAGGTCCCTTACTCCTTTTGAATTCTAGTGGTCTTCTGGAAGGTGATCCTTGATTCTTCCTTTTGTTTCTCCCATTCTTGGTGTGAGTAGCCAGAGCTTGATGTTCATTATAATTTAGCTTCTCTTCTCTATTGGATATCCTTCCTTCGTCTTGTACACATTCTTCCCATCATTTTCTAAACTTGGTTAACCCTCTTCTAGCACATATTCCTCTAATGAATGAATCCTATTCTCTTGGGAAACCATTTATGGTAGTCATGCCACAACTTCTTCTCCTTCCACCATATCTTCAATGGCTCCCAATTGTTCTTTGATCTAAGATACTCTTGAGAAGTATGATTGCCTAGTTTTTTTATTTTTGTACCTTCACACCCTTGAGTTGGTTTCTCAAGGTCATTCTTCTGTTGATAGTCTTGCCTTCAAACATACTGGTTAGTTCATCAAACATTTCCTTCGGAGTATTCTTTGAAGACACATAGGGGATCAACTGATCCTTGATGGAATTAGCTATGATCCTCTTGACATTGATCATATCCTTCTTGTGCTTGGACTTTTCCTCCTCTCCCTTCGGTTCCTTGACCTCATATTTAATTTAGCCTTCTAGGTCATGTTGTTGAAGGATGATCATGGCTTTGTACTTCCATTCTCTAAAGTTCTCTTCTCCCTCAAGATTTTCATCAAGCTTGGTGTTGTTTGTCATTTTTAATGAATGATAACTTCAAAAGGAACTATGGGGGATAGAACTTACCAATTTGAGGACAACTTCTGGAATCTGCTTCAAGATGACTTAGGGTTTGACTAGAAAACCCTAATTTTCCAATTGGGATCACTTGTAGAGCTGATTGGAGGAAAATATGTGCCTCCCCAAGGTGAGATAGACTGTATCTTTCTTTTATGTAATTTGTGGATGGAACCTTAAGAAATTTGGTGCCTTAGTTTAATCTTGCAACGGCAATGGTAGGTCAAAAAATAAAAATCCATAAAATTGAAAATTGCCTCAACCGAAAGATACACCCTCCTAGGGCTAGTTAAGTGGTTATTCCTTTCCGACTAACTTGTGGAAATATTTGTCCGTAATAGTGACTCCTAGCTTTTTATACCGCAGAAAAATTGTTGCATACTATCTTCTTTGAGGTTAGTTTTAATACCATGTTAAGATTTTAAAAGTTGTTATACGAAAACAAAAGGATCTTTGAAATAATAATAAGCACGACAAAACAAAAGAGAACACAAATATTTATCCTCAGAACAGGGATAATTTTAGGGGCGAATTTTAGCCCAGTGGGCTATTTTTCCATGTTTTTCTCCCAAACAAGATTTGCCATTTTGCATTTTTTGAAGCCCTGTTTCACCCAATTTTGATGGGGTAAAAAATTTTCACCCTAAAAATCGCCAAATTATTATATAAATGATATAATAAGTATGGTTCACCCTAAATATTTTTTGAAAAATATCGCCAATCATTTTATAGTTGGCGTTCTAAGAATTGGAAATATTCACCAACATTTATACACTTTTAAATAAGTATATGGTTCCTTAAAATCATCCCTGCCTGGGAAACCCTCGTGGGGAAGAAAACCCAGCAAAAATTCCTATATATAGACTTCAACCAAGTACAGTGTAAGACCCAAAGAATAAGATTAGATTTCTTCCTATCCTCTGGATTAATTGCTCCTTCTCTCTCTAGAACAACTTCTTGAGTTTGTTGCTTGTACAAATGAGGGAGGTGCCTCTCTTATTTATACTAATCAACTGAGAGGCCTAATAACCCAACGAGGCCTACTTCTCCTTTCGTCTAGGGCTGAATTTCCTCGGAAGACTCGAAAGTACATTTAAACAATACTTTTCTGGGTACTACTTACCTGACCTACAATGAAGTTTTTACCTTAAGACTTTGTATGACCAAATACATCAATGACATCCCTAGTCTGAGGAACAACATCTCTGAAAGGGGTAATAATAATAATAATACAAAATATAATATCTTCCATAGTTACATTTATTTAACACTAGCAAACTCAAGTATGGAGGAAATGGGAATAGGACACCTTTTCTAAATAAGGAATTGAAGTATACCATAGGTAAGGCAACTATTCCTTCCTTTGATGGCTCTTTTGCTAGTGCTTGGATACAAAAACTAGATGTGTATTTTGATTTGAATCCTATGGTTAAATAGGATGCATTGAAAATGGCCATTCTACATCTTGAGAGAGAATCCAATGATTGGTGGTTCCATGGTCGTAAGACCTTGGGACATGATCAGATTTCATCCTATGAATATTTTTCCAAAGCATTAGTGGAGAGGTTCAATAGGAAATACCGTGAACTTCCTTTCAAAGAATTGGCATAGTTGACACAAACTGGGTTCCCTGAATCCTATATGTTGGAATTTCAAAGGCTCTTAGTTAAGGTTTCTAATATCTCTATGGATCGGTTGCTTCTATTGTAAATTGAGGGTTTGGAAGAACCTTTGAAAGGGATGGTAAAATCCAACAAACTAGCTACATTGAAGGATGCCATAAATTTGACAAGAGATATGTAGAATGTGATGCCAAGGACTCGGTATCCCCCCTAAGCCTAATTTTCCTTCCAAAATCAAATAAGGGAGGAAACCATGGAAAAAGGACTCTTTTTTCTAGGATAATAAGGAGGGACCAAGCAAATAACAACTCAAGAGGAAGAAATTGTGCTTGACATTCCAACAACCTTGGGTTCTTGAACATAGGTGTGCTAAGGGGAAGGCACACTACATTGAATTCTTGTCTAAAGATGAGGAGGAGGAGTTGGAGGAAGAGGTACAACTTTTATCCCAAGAATAGGGATACAAGATAAAAAAAGAAGAGATGCCTTCTCCTGATAAAGGAAAAATTGCAGTACTTTCAAGTGTACCTATATTTCACACACTTAGACTCAAGGGTAATATACAAGGCCAAAAGGTTTCAATTATAGTTGATGGAGGAGCCACTTATAACTTCATAGATGCATCCTTGGTGGTGAGGAGAAATATACATGATTAAGCTTTTGATTGCTTCACAATCATCATTCCAAGTAACAATTCTCTGGATTGTACCAAATGGATTCCAAAGCTTCAAGTTACTATAGGAAATCACACTATTACTAATCATTTATATGTAGTGAATATGGATAATACAAATGTTATTTTGATATTCCAATGGTTATATTCTATTGGGGAGAATAAAATGAATTATCAATTTCATGAAATGAGGTTAAAAAATTCAGAAGGGAAACCCACCTTGTTGAGAAGAATGCACACTTACCCTCACCAAGCGGTGTCTTCTCACAGTATGAGGTTTACCTTGAGGCATGAGGACATTGAATGGGATGTTGAATGTTTCATCACATATTCCAAAAATCACTTGAAGGTTTTGAAACATACAAAGGAGATAAAACAATTGTTGGGTAAGTATGAGAAGCTTTCTGGAGACCTTCCTTCAGGGAGGCCACCTGGCAGAAGGGTGGAGCATACCATTTAATTAGATATAGGGACTCAACCTATCAAAATGCATCCCTATAGACACCCCAAAAGGATTTGAGATGATATTGAGGAGGCCATTAAATAAATCTTGGAATTGGGTCTCATAAGACCTAGCACAAGATCTTATGCTTCTTTAATTGTCATGGTGAAGAAAAAGGATGGAACCTTTAGAATATGCATTGACTTTAGAGCCTTGAAAAAGAATATAGTGAAGAATATATATCCCATCCCAAGTATTGATGAACTCATGGATGAGTTCCATGTATCCAAGTTCTTCTCAAATATTGACCTTATATCTAGTTATTGTCAAATTCAAATGAGGGAGGAAGACATACCATAGACTTCTTTCAGATGTCATTATGGTCACTTTGAGTTCCTTAGCATGCCTTTTGGTTTGGAAAATGCTCCTGCCACATTTCAATCATGCATGAACAATATCTTCTTCAAGCAAATTCGTAAGTTGTACTAGTTTTCTTTGATGATATTCTTATTTACAGTAAGACATGGAAGGATCACTTGCATCATCTAGAAGTTGTCTTGAAAATTCTGCATGATCTATCTTTGTTTGCTAAGATGTCAAAATGTGTGTTCGGTTTGATAGAAATTTTGTGTCTTGGAAAAATCATTGGTCAAAATGGTCTGAAGGTGGGCAACAAAAAGAAAATAAAATCCATTATTGAATGGACACATCCCAAAAATCTCACTAAATTGAGGAGATTCATTGGGATTTGTACCTACTATAGGAAATTTGTGAGGAGGTTCTCCTAGCTCACTTTACCTCTCACTAAATTGACAAAGAAATATGATTTTGAATGGAATGAAGATGATAAAAATAATTCCCAAAGAATGAAAGAGGTAATGATTAATTGTCCTATTATTGCATTACCTAATTTTTCTAAACCATTTGTCTTGGAGTATGTTTCATCAAGGAAAGACATTAGAGAAGTCCTAAATCAAGGAAAAAACCCAATGGATTTTGAGAGTAGGAAGCTACATCCACGTGAGAATATTTACTCCATTTATGAAAATGGAATGTTAGCCATCATGAATGCATTTATCAAGTTGAGGCAATAGTTGGTGGGAAACACGTTTGTGGTCAAGATTGACCATAATAGCTTAAGATACTTCCTCACTCAAAAGGATCTAAGTGAAAGGAAGAAAAAGTGGGTAAGTAAGGTTCAAGCATTTTATTTTTATATTTAATATGTAAAGGGAAAAGGATAATGTGGGCATATTCCTTATCTGGAAGTCCCTATATTTCTCTAATGGATGTTGTAGAATTGGAAAGCTATATTAGAAGTAGAATATGGCAAGAAAAAAATTTCTTGTGAAATTTTTGATGGGACTAACCATGATGATAGGTATAAGGTGTTGGGGGGAATCATCTACTGCAAATATAGAATCTATTTGGTCCTTGGTTCGATCTTGAAGAAAAAAGTTTTGAAGAGTGCACATGAATCTCCTTTAGCAGGTCACCCTAGTTTCTTCAAAATATATAGAAGGTTGAGAGAAATATTCTCTTGGAAGGGGTTGAATAATGATGTTTTGAAACATTTGAATGAATTCCCAATATGTTAGCAAAAAAAAGTAGAGCACAATCATTCGGATGGTCTCTTGAATCCCTTGCATATACCAGAACAAAAACTAGAGAGCATTTCCATGGATTTCATCACTGTTTCACCCAAAGTGCTTGGTAAGGGTTGTGTATTAGTAGTAGTGGATAGAATAACTAAATTTGGTCATTTATTTTATATTAATACATTGTTTAATACTACACAAGTGATTGATCTATTCTTTAAACAATTTTTCAGATTGCATGGGATTCTCAAGAGCATTGTTAGTGATAGAGATAGTAGATGTTTTAGTGCATTTTGGCAAGAACTCTTCAAAATCGTGGGAAAAAATTGACTCCTAGAAAAATATATCATCCACAAACTAATGGGAAAACAAAGAGGGTGAATCAATTGTTGGAAGGTTACCTGAGGAACTATGTTAGTGGGAAGCAAAAAGCATGGGTCAAATGGTTGGATTTGGTTGAGTTTTGCTATAATAATACTTTTCATATGTCCCTTGGAATGTCTCCTTTCAAATAACTTTATGATTATGATGCATCTACTTTTATTGACCACATATTTGATGATAGTAGAGATCCAAAATCTAAGGATTGGATTGAATAAATCCAGGACAAGGTTTTGAAAGATAACTTACAGGTTGCCCAAAACCAACAAAAACAATATGCAGATCAACATAGAGTAGAGAGAAATTTTCAAGGAAATAATTTTTTTTATTCTATATTGAACCCTACAAACAAACCTCCTTAAAATTTAAATGTTCATAAAAATATCAAACCAAAGTTTATTGGTCCTTACAAAGTGGTTAGAGAAATTGGAGAAGTGGCATATGAATTGGAACTTCTAGAAGGAAGTAAAATCCATAATTTATTTCATGTTTCATGTCTTAAAAATGTGATAGGGAAGAATATTTTAGTTTTAGAAACATTACCTCCCTTGGATGATGAAGTACAACTCATTCTCATCCCATAAATAATAGTGAATACAAGGGAAACAAATATAAGGAGCAAACTATAAAGGAATACTTGGTACACTGGAAGGATTTTCCTAGCAAGGAAGCCACTTGGGAAGATGAACAAATTTTTTCAAAATTGGAATTTCTTGAGGAAAATCAATCTTGGGTGGGGAATACTAACATGTCCCCATCCAAATAAGACTACTTGCAAACAATGTTTCATCGTCCTACTAGTTCCCTAGGTTGAGGTGGAGGAATAAATTTTGTAACAAGGGAGTTATGGAACCCAAAACATCCTTAGTTTAATATATTCAAATTAAATTGGGTCACATAAATAATAAATGTTAAGAAAATAGGGTGACATTTGTTCATTGAGATAATTCGAGGCTTAAGGAATCCTTGGGTGGTTAGATTCCCCCACAGACTTGGCTTGACCTTCATTCAAATTCGAATCCATGGGGAATGTAACATTCTTGGAGGGTGATGTGGTTTCACATAGAATATAATGAGCCAAGGAATTAAAATTAGTAGAGATTAACCCCCATGGAAGAGGAGGAGACTAAGAAGATAATGTGTGCCACTTGGAAGGAGATTCCATGCACTCCATGAAAACAAACGATGGAATATTCTATGACAAATATGATAAATTCAGAATTGATTATAGACCTATGACAAATATTACATGATATGGATAAAAATAGCCACCAAGAGGGCACATATTGGAGTTGGAGGAAGCCATTTGAATTAGGGAAAAAATTGGAGCATGAGGGAGAAGACAAGTGTCATAGGAATTACTAAACCACTAATATGAGTTGGAGGAATCATATGGAGGGAAATTAGACCTTAGGAGGCCTCATGAAGTTAATAAAATTATTTCTTGAGGAAGGAGAATCAATTTTGATCATTTGTTAATTGGCCTTTGGGATTTTAGAGAGCTCTTGCTTTTCCATTGCACGGTGAGTGTTCACTCTCCCTTCTTGTGAACCAATTTCAAGAGAGTTGGATTCCTTTCCAAGTTGGTTTATGAAGAGGATATTAAGAAATATCATTGGAGAAGAATTAAGGAATTTTACTTGCACTTTGAGGTCCATACAGTCCGATATTCCATTTATCACCCCCTTCTCTCATTCCTACTTCATGATTCTTCATACTCTCATGTGATGATGCTCTTGCTGGAGTAGTGCTTATGCTTGGTTGAGTCTATTTCATGAAAAATATTGGGTATATGATGTATGGATCGATACTCTAATTTTCATATACTATCTAAATTGAAATCTAAGTAATCCATATGTGAATAGCTTGCATTTCCATGCTATTAAACCACTAGTTTTCACGTATTTGCCTTCCATTTTGAAAGAGTTGTATATCATATCTGTATGAAGGATTTTATCTGATGTTTAATTTTTTTTGGGTAGAAATTTATATTATTTATATGGTCTCTATTTATCATGTCATTATATGAACTAACCAATATACTTTTCATGAGTCAAAATTGAGCTAGTAATGACATTTTCCCTTAAGCAATTTCCATGAAAGTTGTCATATGATTGTTGCAAATTATAATAAGTTTGTAGAGATAATAACCATGATTAATTAAAATCCTTGAATTATTATATTCATCCCCATATGATTTTCTGAAATTTGGGAGGTTCGTACTTAATTTGGGAAGTCAATTTGGCCTCCATCGCTGGAGGGAATTTGACCTCATTTACCTAGGAAATTTGTACTTTCTCTCATGAAACCCAAAACAATTTGAAGAGGCTTAAATTAAAACCCAAAGTGTTAATAGGGAATATTTTGATGTACTAATACTCACCATACCATTGCATTTCAAATTCAGGACCATTTGGTGTTAGTTGGAACCCCCTAGAGTCATGACTAGTTAAGCTCGAATTTGCCCAAATTGTACTTTTCTCCAAAAATTTCAAGTAGGGTTATTACACTTTCATGGAAACTTGGTGAATATATCATTAGAGAATAAAAACCCAAATAGGGATCAGAATTGAGTTCTATAGGCTCATGCATGTGTGTTTGGGCATGTTCAACATGGGTACAGTACCCACAATCTGAAGTTCAAGGAGTGTCAATAATTGACATACATGCTAAAATTGTATTATCTCTTACTCAGTAAAACCCTAGTTCCGGATATCACTGAACAAGATGATCATTAGGAAATGGAACCATGGTAAAAAGGTTCCCCTAGATAGAATGAAGTGTCACAAGATCAATAGATTTTATGTTTCATCGATTTGATCCATGATCAACATTTCAAGGTGAGTTGCAAATCACCTCCTAAATCCTTTAGGGATACTTTGTAATTAGGTCATAAAAACCCAATCGAGCATAGTCCTGTAAGATACTACATGTGTGATTGGGCATGTACGACATGGGAACACTACCCATAGCATCAAGTTCAAGGAGATTCTATAGTTTACTTAAACATGCAAAAATTGCATAGTCTCCTACTAAGAAAAACCCTATTCCATGATATCACTACACAAGACAAGCACCAAGAGATGGAACCATGGGAGAGATGTGCCTCTAGATAGAAGGTACTATCACAAACCCAACGGAGTTGATGGTTCATCAATATAGGATACACTCATCATTTTATGATGAGTTGTAGTTTGTTTCCTACAACCTTTCAGGGACACTTGGTGAATCTGTCATTTGGGCATAGAAACCAAACCAAGCATCGAAATTGAGTTCTGTAAGCACCTACATGTGTGTTTAGGAATGTTTATCATGAGTACACTACTTCTAGGGCTTATTCCACATGCACTAGACAGTTGAGGAAAGGAAGGTGGACTAGTTGTGTGAATCCCATCACTCGTACATTATAGCACTACATTGACTTGAGATCAATATTGGGAATGCATTAGACATGTGCGTGGTCTATATGTTGAACATCTTATTCATCAAAATCATTTTGCACATGAGGAATATATTGTCCAATATACTCGAGTGAATACCCAGCATCTACCAAAGTTTGATACTTTCTTCATCAATTGAATTCTTTTCTTGTTGATGGAATATGGATGGCCTCGATTGGATTTGAGGGGATGCCACATGGATTCCTAAGTTTCTCCATACCCAACCTTTCCTTCTCTCTTATTTCATGGAATTTTTCAAGGGGAAACTTCATTCTTCTAGACACTTTTCCTTTATTTCTTTTGCTACCTATCTACAAAGGATTGGAATGCAAAAATAATATCTCTAAGAGGTTCTAATAGAACAAAACTATGTAAAACTAGTGATAATATATGGTCTAAGCAACAAAAAGCACTTGTAAAAGAATCTTTATCACGACGTTTGGAGTGAGAACAATAACTTGCGTGTTTTGAGGAGACATTGTTGGGATGCAAAAGTTTTTTTGTATAAGTTATGTGGGAAAAATACTTGTGTTAATAATGTGTGTGTGTTAATAACGCAAGTGCATTATTGACATGTGTGCATTAATAACATGCATGCATTATTAACATGTGTGTGTTATTAACATGTGTGCATTCTTATTCATTATTATAATATGAATCAACTGTAGTTTATAGGGGAGTGTAACATACCCAACTTACACCTTACTATTTTCGTGGAAATGGGGCATACAATTTTTCCTTAAAAATCTTTCAAATACCAAAAAATGTTAGTACCAATGATTATTTGTCATTACCGCACAACTCTATATTCATACACATAGAAGGATATTTAGATTGTTATATTATTATATCATCATAATCTTCATCAATTTGGTCTCTTTATGATACCAATTTTTCTTTATATACAATATCAAATTTAACTCATCCAAATTGGAATAACTTTCTCTTAGTTCATATAATCTTTTTTTAGTAATAACATAATCAACTTATTATGATTTTAGTCTTAAATAGTATCTTAAATATTTTGTCCATGCTTCATATTCTATACATTTGATGCATTATACTAATCCGACATCATGATAATATTCTCTTTACAATGCATTAATCATTCTCCTTTAAAACAAAATATTAAATAAAAAGGTGTGAGACCACTTTAAATTCCTAAGTAAGTTCCCACACATCATTGCTTAAATTTATGCTTGTTGTGAGAAAATATTTCATGGGATTATGAAACAATCACATGTATATAATGTATATCATCTATTAACCTTCATTCATTAATGCTAACACTATACTCTTACTTTGGTTTATCTTGTAACATAAACAACCATATGCTTATTGTGTACAAAGTCTTAACATTTATATTTAGTGAAGATGCTAGAAATTTACTAAGCATGTCCTCCCACTTAGTGGGGTTGTTCATGACATACATCCTAAGCATGTCCTCAACAATATGGTTTACTTTTTCTGTCTGGCCGTCTGTCTACAGGTGATAAGCAGTGCTAAAGTTCAACTTCGTCTCTAATCCGAAGAATAAAGATCTCCAAAAGTTTCTTGTAAACTTAACATCTCGATCTGAAATGATTTCCTTGGGTATCTTGTGCAATTTAAATATATCCTTCAAGAAGATATCAACAATGTTCACTGCCTTGTAGGTCGACTTCACATGAATGAAGTGTGTTTCTTTTGACAACTTGTCAATTACTACAAAAATAGAATCATTCTGCTTCTTACTTTTCTGTAGATCAATGATAAAATCCATACTAATGACCTCCACTTCCATTCCAGAATGGGTAACGACTGCAGCAATCTCAAAGGATACTGGTGCTCAGCTTTGACTAGTTGACATTCTTGACATTTCACGATAAACATCACAATGTTTATCTTTAACTTTGGCCATAAAAAGTGTCTCTTGACGATGGATATCATCTTTTGATATCCCAAGTGCCCTGAGTAGGGTTCCTAATGAAATTCCATGAGGATGCTGGACCGAATTTCCCCTCCTTCTGGAACGTACATTCTATCCTTGGACCATAATAGTCCGGATTCGTCTACCTTGTATTCTTTTTGTTGTTGAAACAACATGTCCTATTGGACTTTCTTGAGGATTTCTACATAGAAGGTGTCAACTATGTTGGCCGTTATAATCCTCTCATGCAAATCTGCATCGGTTTGACTCAAATTCACCTCATATATCATATGAGTTCGCCGGCTCAAAGCATCGCCAACCTTGTTCTCTTTTCCCTTAATATGATTTAGCTCGAAATGGTACTCACTAAGGAAAGCTAACCACCTGGATTGTCTTGCATTCAGATCTGGTTGATTGAATAAATATTTTAGATTCATATTGTCCATCTTCAGAAGGAAATTTCTTCCCATGAGGTAGTGCCTCCACATCTTCAAAGCGTGGATGATGGTCGCTAACTAAATATCATGTGTGGGGTAGTTCTGCTCATGCTCTTTTAGCTTCCGTGATTCATAACAGATTGCAAGATCGTTCCGCAAGAGGACTCCTCCAAGTCCTTCCTTTCTTGCATCCATGCAAACAATGAAATCCCCATTGGGATCCGCAATTCATATTATCAATGCGGTCGTCAAAAGCTATTTAAGATTTTGAAAAATTTCTTCGCACTTGGTAGTCCATAAGAACTTATTTGCTTTCTTTTGCAAAGCGGTCATGGGGAAAGCGATACTCAAGAAGTTCTCAATGAACTTTTGGTAATATCTGGCTAATCCCAAAAATGACCTAATGTCAGTGACACTAGTAGTGGTAGGCCAATCCTTTATGGTTCTAATATTTTATGGGTCCACACCTATCCCTGTCTTGAATATAATGTGACTTAAGTACTATATTTGTGGTTTGTAGAAATCACATTTACTAAACTTAGCGTAAAGCTGGTGTTCTCTCAACACTCGTAGTACTATGCGAAGGTGTTCTTCGTGTTACTCTTTATTCTTGGAATAAACTAGGATGTCATATATAAAGACCAAAATAAACTTATCCAGATATTTATTGAATATGTTGTTCATCATACACATAAAGTTCGCAGGTGCATTGGTTAACCCGAATGGCATCACTACAAACTCATAGTGCCCGTACCTTGTACGAAAGGAGGTTTTGTGAATATCCTTGTCGTGAATCCATACCTGATGGTACCTAGATCGCAGGTCAATCTTTGAAAATATTTTGGCTCCTCCCACCTGATCAAACAAGTCATTGATCCTAGGGAGTGCGTATCAATTCTTGATAGTCATTTTGTTCAACTGATGGTAATCGATGCACATCCACATCGTACCATATTTATTCTTTATGAATAGTATCGATGCTCCCTAAGGGGACACACTGGGTCAGACATACCCTTTCTCTATCAACTCCTGCAACTTCAGTTTGAGTTCCACCAATTCTGGTGCACTCATGCAGTAAGGGGCTTTGGAAGCCGAAAATGATCCTAGTGTCAGATCGATGGAAAAGTCTAGGTCTCGTTTCGAAGGTAATCCCTGGATTTCCTCGGGAAACACATCCTTGAATTCTTCAAGAACGGAAAAGTATTCTATGCGTTGTTCTCTTTCAGACTCTATGTCTCAGATGTTTATTGCAAACAACTTGCAGCCTTTCCTAATGCATTTATTCTCTTGTAAGGAAGATATTAACCTTATGGAAACCTTCTTTGGTATGCCCTAAACCTTCACTTGGTTCCCTTGGCTATCAGTACACAAAATTGACTTGTGTAAGCAATTGAGCATGACATGGTGTTGTTTCAACCATTCCATGCCGATAAGTATATCGTACGATCCTAAGGGTAGGATGTTCAAGTTTACCTTTGTAGGAAAACCATTTAGGTTTACTTCACAATCCTTAACTATTTCTGAAACATTTCATTTCATACCTGTGGCTAACTGTACCAGCCAAGGTTTATCATGCTTTACTTTTCCTAGTCTGCATGCATCAACAATTTTAGGCAAAACACAGCTCTTGCAAGCAACGAGATCAATAAGTATTTAAATAGAAGTGTTCAATATCTTACCTTATATCTCAACCATTGTATCTTGATGGTCTGCATGTCGGCCATCCAATGCTCCATAAATCTGTCGTGTTCTAGCTATGTCTTCTACCATTGGTTCTTCTTCTAAGTCCTGCAAGACCCCATCGATCTTGTTCTTACAATCTCGGGCATAATAAGGCCCGCTGCATTTCCAGCACTTGATCTGTAGCGGAGTAGCATTAGCTCCACTTGCTACTGGCTTGTTACCATTTGGAGCGGGTACATATGGCTTTGTACCAGATTTGTTGAAGTTCTTGTTTGCTAGAAAGTTGTTATTATGCTTTATGTATGGTTGTGGGTTAAACCCAGGTTTGCAGTTATCATAAAAGTTCTTAGACTTGTCTGTGTTTCGATTCATGTTCTCTTGCCATAGCTGCCCATGCTCATAGCACAGTCTGGCCTTGTGTAGCGTGGTATCCAAAGTTTTTGGCATGTCGAATTCAATCCTTTCTCGAAAGTTGGGAGGGAGACATCCTAAAAACTGTTGGATCTTTACCTTTTCATCCTTAATGTATGGTACATAATGTAACATATCTAGAAATTTGTTAATAAAAGCATCCATAGTCATGGACCCCATACGTAGCTCGTCGAACTCTTTCACCTTTCAGTTAAAGAACATTTCTGACATATATTTCTCTTGAAATATTTTTCAAAATTTATCCCAACGTATTTCTCTTAGCTCATATTTCTTGGTGTATTTCAAATCCCTCCACCCTCTTGCTACCTTTTCCATTTAGATTATAGATGGAAAGCCAAGCCTTCATCTCACTTGAGTAGTTATGAACTTGGAAATATTTTCTCACACCCGACAGTCACTCTTAAGCTTTCTCCCCATTGTTTACTTCACCTTCATAGGTCGGGGCTCTTATTTTTCTAAATCCTCCCTGAATACTGTCATTGCTTCTTTGTTTCTTTCTGCGAGGAGAAATAGAGTCCACACTGGAAGGACTGTGATGATCTCCTTTCAGTGCTTCAAAGGTATGTCATTCTTTTTATTCTTCTCTTGGGCTGCTAGCTCGTTTATGGTAAGGTTCTCTTTTGGATCTGTTTGTGGACTGAGTAGGATTTCCTTGTGGGATTCCTCCTGTCATATTTCTCAGTAATGCTTCATTAATAGCTTGTTGTTCCTTTCTTTCATTCAGACTATGTTCTATGAAACTTTGCAATTCTTCTTGAAGACTGTGTATAGTCTTCAAAATATCAAAATTTAATTCCACCACTAGTTCTGCTTTCTGGGTGGGGGTGTTCATCTTTCCTTGCCAGCTGTTATCTTCCTTAGTATTCATAATCTTAACTTTTCTGTAAAAATTCCTGTAATTTCAAAAAAAATTAATAACAGGAAAATTAATGTTAGTAACAAAATTTCATAACATACTTTATCTTATTTGCAGTGAATGCTTGGTGTGCCCATAGGTCTCTTAGTATTGCAACTGGGCTCTAATACCACTTGTAATGTCCCCAAAAATTGAAAAAAAAATTCATTAGGCTAGTATAAACTACCTAGGCATGGACATTATTGGACTTGCTGAATATAACGTACACTAAATGTACCACTGATTCATCGTAAGTTGTTCTTATGTTTTACCTTCTTTCTTTCAGTTATGTTTCTTACTGTATTTTACATTATGATGTCATAAATCTCATTACTAAGCTATTCTCATGTGTTTACATTGTTGTGTATGTGTACTTACTTTGATTATGTACTTGTTTACTATCTGCATGAATTTTCTTATTATTTACATGTTCTAACTTAACTTTGTTCTTGGAACCAAAGTTGGCGGAGTGGCAGGACTACTTCTCCCATGTAACTAACTGAGAGGTAAAGTTTCTACCTCGTCTAGTGGGCTTACTTAGTTCAGTTTGAACTAAGTCACTCTTAGCTTGTTTGCATACAGCTTACATTTAGTGACGAGACTTGTTACGAGGTGATGAACATTTTGATCATTAATACACCTAGTGGTTGTTATTACTGTGTCTTCTAGTCTCAGGTTAGTGCCGAGGTAATTACCATGTTTATTATTTATAAAACATAGATTGATTATCTAAGTGACACTTATTTTTCCTATTGTGATCATTAGAGACTTTTCATAACCTAGCATAATTGTTCTACATTATTTTTTTGTTAAAAGTATTAACCTATCCTTTTATTTCTCTTGGCAGATTTATAAATTTTGTTAAAAATCGAATCCTGGCTCTATACATAACAATATTACCATGGCATATTTCATATGCCATGGTCAATGGCTTAGAACCTAAGGAAATCATTAAGAAATGGTTTGAAGGCTTAGAGCCTAAAGTATATGATATATACAATACATACCCCTTGCATTGACTTAGGGGTGTCATGTATATAACCTGGTCTAAATGTTACACATTGGGGTTTTAACATTATGCAATAGAAAAGGTGGAAAACAATATTGTGTCATTTACAAACTATAGAGATGTGGGTTTTACCATTGATAATGGACACCAGGTTGGTGCCATTAATGCGCCTTGGAGTTCGTTGTAGCCCAAGCTTAGGGATTGGCTCATGATGGACTTTGGTCATTTGCTCTGTTTGTTGGTTGTTTGGTCTTGGCTCTGCGCAATGGGTGAAGGCGACTTTGAAGGTAACAAATGTATGGCTTTGTTGTTTTCACAGAATTGATGTTTTTTTTGTGTGGCTCATTCGACTTTCATACTTATCATCCTTCATAGTGTTTCGTGGTTGCAGGTGACAGGGAGGCAAGGAGATGTTCGATTCGTAGTGTGACTATGAGCCATGGGATAGCATTACCATTACAATAATCCTGCTAATCAAGTCGATACTTGCCATCTCTTGGATTTCAGACTAGGTTTTAACTTGTCGGGGTTAGTCTGCTTGTGTCTGGTTTTTATGGTTGCATTTGGGTTTGGGGTGTTGTCTGTATCATGACAGAACTATGTTTGTAACACCAACGTGTTGAGTTTTAGTATTTAGATTTCGTTTTCCCTCGGTTCTGTTTTTAATAATGAAATGGGATGTAATTTTAATGAGGGATTCTATTTGTAAGGCGAAACTTGAATCTCTTGGAAGGCTTAGAGTAAATTTTGGTTACTTTTTTTAAAGATGTAACAGGCTATGGCAGCACGATTTCTTGTAGTGGTGCAAGGCCATGAGCAGTTTGACTGTGTAAATGATGTTAATGTAATTAAACAATGGGTTGTAAAAATACATGTTGCATTTACGATTGCAATGGTTATTAACTGGACTATGTATATAAATTGATACTGCATTACTATTTATAAAATGTGGGTTTCATGTGGCCTCTACCTTCATGGATGGTCTGTGTATGTTTACTTCCATTGTTATAAGCATTGGGTTTATTAAAATGCTGCATTTCCATCCTGGTTATTATTTGCATAGTATTTTCCTCTATTGATTTTTAATAGTTAAAATTATGCATACCCTGTCAACAAGATGGCTTTGGGGCCATGCCTTTCATGGCGTCGGTACTCTCCATCGTGGCTACGATATCAAAGGGGTTTTAGACTTACAGTTGGTTTTTAATTTATAATGTGGAAAGTAAAAGAACCCTGGGTGTAAACCCTAGATGGCTATCGTTCCTTGTAGGTTGATTTGTTGACAGGGCATAAGATATCTTGGGGTTTATTTTTAGGGGACTGTGTATTTATTTAATGTGGTCGAGGCCATGCTTACTGTGTAGGCACAGAAGGGTGAGGTTCTCATGACCTCGTCGTAGCAAATTTACTTTAATGTTACAGCCCACGTACACTCTGTGTATAGTGTGGCATTGATAAATGTATAACGATTCTACATGATTTGAATCCTGGTCGTTGCTGATAAAATGAGTTTGTAAAATTGGGTGGTTGCAATTTGGGGCTTAAGCGCCAACAAGATTCGATTCCTGCCATCTCTTGTATAATTACTTGAACTGTGTATAAAATTATGATGAGGTTTATAAATTGGTTCCTGTGTCTTAATATTTACTGTAGATTTTAATACATAGGGCATCGTAGTGTATGTAAGTGAAATGGCAATGGTTGTCTACAGGATTCATTCCTGTGACCTTAATGTAATTACATGGTTTTAATTGTTTATATGAAACGAAGTCATGGATTATTTAAATGATTACTGCGTATAACTTATAATGTGGGTTTTATTTGGGCCTTTGTAACTTATGAATGCAATTCTTATGGTGCATTTTTATAATATTATAGAGCCATGGATTTAATGTAGAAAAAAGAACTTGATCTTTAGAACAATGAATTGTCTTGATACTTACTATGCTTATTTTTTTATGATGATGCTATTTTAATGGAAATGGTTTGGTATTTAGTGTATATTTAGTTATGCAGACCTTGAAAGGTCTCCTCTGATTTTTGTCTTAGATATAATATAGTGCGAATAGCTAGATTTATAATTCTATTTTATTATTGTTATTATATATATATAGTTTACTGGTTATAAACCAATAGTATTCTTAGTTAGTTTTCTTGTTATTAGAAGTAGATGATACTAAATTAAATCTAGGTTTTAATGGCAGCATAGATATGAATAGGTAATTATTCAAACATGACTCTGCTGAAAAATGAAATATGTCAGTATATTATACATGCCAAAGAATAGATAGGTAATAGATCTGAAATAAAACCTATTTTGCAATTAACACAATTTCAATAGTAAAAGTAATACAGGAATAAACCTAGGGTGCAAAACCCTTGATAAAAATTTATAAATGAGTTAAAATTTGCAAAAGTAAACTAAATGAATAACCCTCGATAAATCTAGCATAAGAAGTAAAGTACATCCTAGGGTTATAATTTAAAATGTAATCCCCAGAATATTTAAACAGAAATCAAACACATAGGGTTAGAACATATAATGTGAACCCTTGCCTAATTTAGTTAGCTTTTATTCTAGAAAAATAGAATAGGAAGTATAGGATCTCATACGTGTAATCTGAAGCTTCTTTAATGGATGAACCTGCACACCAAACTAACCTGCATTAACAATTCATAGACAGATCTGACCTCTGTATTAGAACTACCACGTTCTACCCAACCATGACCAAGAGCCATTCCCGGTTTCAATCCGGATCCCCCCGAGTTGGACTCCAACATGCATGTAGCTTAGAGATCCTGAGGTAGGGTTTCCTATTTGGTATATTGAGTCTGGATCAGTTCTCCTTCTCCTTCCAGGAAATTGTTCTTCAAGAATTCTCTTGAGAGAAAAACAGGCAGAATAATGACTCCCACAAGATAGATCAAAACCTTAAGCCTTTCCTTGGCTTGAGACTTTATAGATAGACTTTTCAGTCAAAGGGACAGTTAAATCAAGAAACCTTGATTTCTTGATTTAACCCTTTTTAATTAATTTGGGGTAATTTTTAATACTTTAACTTAGGAACTTTCAACTAGTTCCTAATTAGACTTTTGTAGGTATTGCACTATTTATTATCTTTTAATAATAAATAATAATGGATAGATATTTTCTTTCTTTCTTTCATCATTAATATTATCACTATATTTATTCTTTATACATACCATGTATAAAATACATAATAATATAACATTTGTTAACATTTTTCTTTGAGCATCATATACCATGATCCCTAGACTTATGACATTTCTTCATTAAGGTCAAGATAGGTATATGGTTAGGTATACTAGGCTAGGAAACTGTAAACATCCTTGCATGTTGGATTCCCTCATATAACATGGTAGTTCTTCAGTAGTTCTCATGAGATCAATATTTTTCTTGAGTCGTTTTCACTCAGAAATTATTAAATTATTTTCAATAACTCCTAGCGCTTACCAGACCCCATACTCAATGCTTTAAGCAAGGAGTTAGAAACTTAGTGCATTTCTAGAGCTCTTCTCTCAACACTAATGCTAGGATGTACTTGTACGATACACCTAGGGATACAATGGCCAAGGATCTGATGCTCTAGAGCTTGTGCTCAACATCAACATGGAAGGCTCCAGGGCTTATTCCCAACACTTCCAATTATCTTTTCATGTGTTCCAGAGCTTCTCGTTCAACACAAATGTAAGTACTCATGTGCTCCATAGCTCCTCACTCAACACAAAACATTAATTACCCATGTGCTTTAGTGCTCTAGAGCTTGTGCTCAACATCAACATGGAAGGCTCCAGGGCTTATTCCCAACACTTCCAATTATCTTTTCATGTGTTCCAGAGCTTCTCGTTCAACACAAATGTAAGTACTCATGTGCTCCATAGCTCCTCACTCAACACAAAACATTAATTACCCATGTGCTTTAGAGATCCTCCCTCAACACAAAACATCTCATCAATAATGTGCTTCAGGGTCCTTGCCCAACACAAACAAGCATATATATATCATCAATAATTGTCTTACACCCAAGATATAAAACAAATCATCATGTTCATATGTAGTGGGGTCTTCCACCCAATATATCAAAATAAAATATCAAGATAAAATTATAATCAGTAGGCTCATGCCTACAAGTGTTAGGTCCAAAATTCAAGATATTACAAAGGGGGTTGACAGATAAAGATAGGGGAGAGGGGGTTAGCAAGTGTTGGGGGTAAGAGGATAGCAAGAGAGGGGGGAAGTGGCTTAGTAAGGGTTAGGAAGAGGAGGGTGGAGAGAGAGGGGAGATGGGGGTTTAGTGCCAAGGTGATGAGATGGGAAGTGGTTAATGCTACGTGGCGAGGAGGGGAAAGAGAGAGAGGAGGTGGGTTGGTTCTAGGGGGACGAGATGGGGGGGTGGTAGTGGGGAGGGGGATTAGGACAGATAGAGGGGGGGTTAGTTGTAGGGGAAGTATGAGTAACAGATAGAGTGGGGAGGTGGTTACTAAGAGAGAGAGATATTTTGGGGGCATAGTTAGTGGTAGGGGGAGGGGGATTAGGAGGGACAAAGAGGAGGGGTTAGGGGTAGGTGGATTAGGGTAGAGAGAGAGAGAGAGAGATATTAGGAGTGGTTAGTGGTAGGGTTTATACATAGAGTGAGTATCGAAAATAGAGATAGATCTGGGGGTTAGGGTTTAGAGAGAGATATAGAGATCAAGGATTGGGGTTTTAGAGGGAGAGAGAGATTGGGGTTTAGAGGTTTAGAGAGAAAGAGAGAGAGATGGAGGAGGGGGGGTTAGTGGCAAGGAGAAGAGATGGAGAGTGGGGGTTAAGTATAGGTGGGTAGGGGAAGTATGAGAGATAAAGAGATAAAGTGGGGAGGCTGGGATAGGAGGGTGAGGTGGGTGAGGAGTGGGGTGTTTTGGGGTAGAGAGAGAAAGATATTTTAGGGGTGTGGTTAGTTATAGGGAAGGGGGATTAGGAGAGACAGAGAGGGGGGGTTAGGTGTAGGGGTGGAGTAGAAGAGAGAGAGAGAGAGAGAGAGAGAGAGAGAGAGAGAGAGAGAG
>LPNX011151127.1:136667-181324 GCA_001517045.1 Pseudotsuga menziesii
GAGAAAGATCGAGTGTGGATAAAATAAAAGGTAGGGAACAATAACATGTGCACTTTATTTTTCATATAGAAATGCACGTGTGTTTCAAATTTGAAAAAAGTATGGCATGAATGAATTTTTCCACCTATGTGATGGATGATTTGTTTTCTTTGGTTTCAAGTTTGAACTGTCAAACATGTGGTTTGGGCCTACAACTAACAAAACACATTCATTTTTTCATTTCTATGTTTTTCAAACTCAAATCTACATATGCTAGAACGGTTTATTTCTAATGAAATTGAACAAAATTATAGAGATTGATGTGCAAATTCAAAATATATATTTTTCTGAGAAAAAAATATTGGTTTATATTTTTATTTATTTTTATTTGGTCATATGTTAAATTTGTAAAAAAATATCTTTATTATTTTCTTTGTAATTCTTGATTTGTTTTCCTATTTAATTTTGAAAATGAAAATGAACCCACACAAGTGAAAACAAAGAATTACAAAATAAAAAATAAAAAATCCATCAGTTGTGTTAATACCCTCATAATGGGGCTTAACTCTCAACCTTATCATTATGGGGCTTCACTAACTTTCATATTTTTTAATAAATATATGTTTTAACATTAAAAACTATGGAAAAATAATGTTGCACAAGAACTACCTATTAAATACAACTTTGCAACAAAAAAAAACAAACAAAAAATTGAGTGTTACATACCAAACTCAGGCCTAATGCAAACATATGCATTATGTTTTGGAAAAAAAAACCTACCAATATTAGTAGGAAACCATTTTAAAGTTATATACTCTCAATGGTAACTTGATTGTTTATGTTTCATCCTTTTACACCATATTTTAAAAAAATTGTAGATACCTTTAATATATTTTTTCAGTGTTCAAATTTCTATTTTTCATTTCTATTTCACTCAATGTTTCATAATTGGGTAGCATTACAATGCACCAACCCTTTTTTATTTTTCTCATAACTATTGTGATGTTGTTGGTTCTCTCATAGGTTCAATATATATGTCTAATTTTGAGAAAGTGATAGGTAATATGTCAAAGAGACCATTTTACAATTCCTTTGACCAATAAGTAACTAAAGATGAAGAAATTGTTGATTGTATCCATCCACCAGAGAAGAAGAGACGGTTGACTACTAACAAAGTGTAGATTTTGGAATGAATATTTAATATTGAAAACAAATTAAAACTTGGGAACAATATAAATATAGTTAATGATTTGGGCCTCGAATATAGGCAGGTTGCAATGTGGTTTTAGAACTAGAGGGCAAGGTGGAAAACTAAGCACATGGAGAGGGATTATGATATTCTAAAAATGCAATGAGAATTTGAGAGTTGATTACAATAGTCTACTAAAAAAAGGATAAATTAAGAAATGAGGTGTGATATGTTTATCTAAATGAAAATTTTAAATTTTAAATAGAAATGTATTGAGAAGCCTTTTAACCTTTCATTAGGTTTTACAATATGAATATTTTGTGAACTTTTCTACATATGCATCATAATTTTATCAAATTTAGTGAAATGCTTAGGTTATCATAGCCTTTTCATCATTGTGTTGTTGGATCCTAATATGTAAATTTTAATATCTTTTTCTAAATTGTCACTCTTATTAATATTTTTTATGGAACACAAGATCTAGATAACTTGTTACTATCTATGATATTATGGCTTATTATTCGAAGGTATATTATGGATTGGTTATATCAATGATATTATGGCTTATTATTCCAAGGTATATTATGGATTGGTTCTATCATATAATGTTTCCTTCCTAATAGGTAGGTTACACTGTAAAACTCTATCCTGTCCTTGAATCCCAGAAAAGAATGATTCTTCAAGCTTAAACCAAATATGAGCAGCTTTCCAAGAATGAGCTACCCAAGAAAGACCAAATTTTTTTGTCAAGAAATCAATGGTTAAAGACCCATATAAGAGTCTATTCCTTGTAATAATGGATACCAAGGGATTTGGCATAGAATTAAATGGCTAAAATCTCAATTCCAACACCTAGGTTGAGAATAATTCTATAGTGTTTCTAGCTTCTATGAACACCAAGTATTCAGTTGTCTATTTCCTATTGTTAACACATTTCTTAAAATTAATCAATGGAGAAAAGAAAAAATATATATCAAAGGGATGACTTGATATTATACCTAGTCCTCGACATCCCGTAACAAGTCAATTTGTTGAACTACTCATTTTATATGTATTTTCTTTTAGAATTCCAAAATGATGGATTTTGGAATACTTTACAATTTGCTTCACTTCATTTGCACCGTTACTATAAATGGTGTCAATAAAAGGCACATGATTGGAAGGATCCCTTCGAATATGTAAGACTTCAAAGAACCTTGTAAATTGCAAGATACTAGATAGATCATGAAAGTAGGCATTTGTTTTATCATTATAACAAAATTAGAAGCATGAATTTGATGTTCCTTTTCTTGAGTTTTGAAATTATTTGAAGAAAAAAAAATCGGATAAATTTTTCAATAACTCACATACATGGCATTCTCCACTCTCTATGCTCGACTAACGACCTTTTATTCTCAATGTCAAATAAAATTGGGCGTAAAAGAAAAATGTGTTAATCAAATTGGGGAAATATATCACAATCCATTGTTCTAGGCCCTTTGCTCTACTCTCCTTCTGCTTTCTCATTCGGTTTTGTTAGTTATGTGATTTGTACCCTATTCCCATGTTTTTGCCAAGAATACCCCTTGATCCTTGATTCTGGATGTTTTGCTAGTAGTCAACCTATGATAAATATAATTCACAATGCTTGGTTAAAGAAGTGAAGTCCCTATGGTTTTAGTAATCCAAATACATGTACACCTATTTATTTTAGGTTATCAGTGAGTGGATCCTCATTATTCCATTAGTCACCTTGCATTGAACATCATCCTTGTCGAGAGGCCCACTAATGCATGAGTTCCATGTTCATAATATGTTTGTCCTTTACTATGATGTATGATATGTGTTTTGAGAGCGATATCTATGAAGTGGAAGATAGGGATACTAAAGACAGAAATAAAACTGCAACTAAATGAAAGAATAAAGAAAATAGAAGCATTCTTTCAAATTGACACCTATCATATTTTCAAAAAGTATATGCAAAAGTGAAAAACTTAGCATTCTTTGCTCTATCTTACATTTGCAATATATTCTTAAAAATAGAAAGAACCTGAATGGCCATTATAAATAACAAGAAAGTTCCCAAGTTACATTTTGTGTCATGATGGTTGGACAAATACAACAAACATGGATGTGGTAGACTAGGACAGTTATCCAATTCCATATTTGTTAAGACAAACATAGCAGAAGAAAAGTTGGAATTGAGTCAGAAAATAGGCGTTCGAATATGAGAAAACCACACTTAATTAAAGTTGAAGGTGAACAAATTGACCTGGTAATTAATGAGTCTTACATGTACTCTTTAAACGGATGAATAATTCATCTCTTTTAGTAATATAACTATCAAGTGTTTATATAAACAATAAATCCATAAGGGGGTAAATTTTTGTTTATTGCTATTTACATTCACATTATGCGCTTTCAACTACACACAAAAGTCCAATGGGGAATATTCTTGAGATTTCTATCTACAATTACATTATGTGTGTTTTAAACAAAAATATGAGAACTTGCTCAAAATAGAAGCAACATATCAAATTGATGCAAAACATAGCTTCAAGGAAAAATAACATAGGTTATAGTTCCTTTTTCTCTGTTGAAATAGATAACTTCAAAGGATAATGCTAAAACCAAAATAGATTAGTTTTGTTTGTTCTATTTAAAAATGGAAATAAACTTTAAAAATTAAAGGAATGAACCAAATCGGTATAATTTACTTCTTTACTGCTGTTTACAGTCATATTTTGTGCATTCAAAAGACATAAAAAAATCCAACTAGTAATATGTCTTCAGATTGTTATGTGCAAGTGCATCCTATGTAAAAAATGATAAAATAAATTAGGCAAAGTATGTATGTAATTGTTATTTTGAAGAGTCTTTATATGATGTACTTTTAATCCTTGGCTACTCCTATGATACCAAATCCAAATGTATTGCTAAATTGGATTCACATTTGGTAGATCCTTCATTGTATAGACAATTAATTGGATCGTTGATGTATCGAGTTAACACCAAACCTGATATATGTTTTATTGTGAACACTTTGAACCAATATATATTTGAGTCAAGGAATATTCGTTAGGAAGTTACAAACCATTTGTTATATTACTTTAAGGGCACAATACATCATGGCTTGTGGTATGTGGGAGACATTGATTTGATGTTGTATGGGTTTGTTGCTTCTATCTAGGAAGTTGATGGTGATGACAAGACGAATGATTTAGGTTGTTTCTTCAGTTTGATTCATGAGTGATATCTTGGTTAAAAAACAAGAAGGTTTTAGTGGAATCAAGTTCAGTAGAGGAAGAGTACATGGAAACCAACATTGTTAGTTGTAAATCCACCAGGCTTCACAAGTTGACAAAAAAGTAAACAAGTGAGATGTTGGAGCCAATTGTGATGTATTGTGGCAAAAAAGAGAGATTAATCTAGTAGAGAGAATGAAAACAATAATATTATAGTAAGTGATTTTTATTCAGTAAACTAAATAATTACATAGACATTAATTCACCAATTAAGTGAAATTCATAGCCTGTCTAAATATAAATATAATTGTGTCTAATTTCTTTGCTACAATTGAAGGGATTATCTACCTGATCTATTGGTTCAATACCGTTAATGTTTTATAACAAGATTCTATTTCAAAAAAATTTATATAAAACAAACATTGAAACTAGACACCAATTTTTGTTATCTAAAATATATGAAATGCAGGATTTTGAACCTCAAGATGTTTAGCACTTCTCTCTGATTTTGAATTAGGTGTGAACATTATGATAATGTGATTTCAATTTTGGTTTCATTTAACTAGAATATATCTAGCATAATGTTGATGTTTTGGTCATCGACACTTTGACCTAGTGAATCTATACAAGGTAAGACAAGAATGGTTCCCTAGATTGCATAGCCTCTGGTGAGAATGTTCATACATAGTTTAAGGCTTGGGATTTTTCTATTCATGATATTTTTTATATATCATAATTTCTGCATAGAAATATTGAATCAAAATATCTACCAAATTGAAGCAATGAATTGAATACAAATGAAAATATCTTCCCCCATTTTTTGTAAATTTATTATCTATGAAACAAAACAAAAACAGAACAACACTACTAAGAAAATATACTAATACAATGGAAAGTATAAAGATGAAAAAAAAAATCAGAGTAGAGCCATCAAAAAATTTAAATAAAATCAAAACTATGATAAGATTGACAAAGAAGAGGACAAATATAATAGCAATCAGGTGAACCACATGAATGATCATTTTATTACATAAATAATCCATACATATATCTTAGATCAAACAATATCTTAAAGTTCCTACAAGAACTCAAATCAAGGATAGCTCTAGAAGTCCCAAATGTAATGGAAATCATACAAAGACAACTAAATGCCATAAAAATCACAAATCTTACAATGACCCAGCTTAGACAACTCAAAAATGATATGACACACCATAGTATAACTTCTGCAAAGAATTCCACTAGTTAGAAATGATTATATTAAAACTTCTAATTATAACAAACAAGTAAACGAATAACCACCTCTATATGAATACATAATTGTGTCCCACTTTGCCTCTACCTTGTCATTTTTCAAGAAATCCCTACTATCAACTAAACCATTTAGTCAACACAAAATTGAGTATGGGATATCCAATTAAAATAACATTTATTCCACTCTGGCCTTTAACATATCTCCCTTTCTTTTATCTTGCAATGTTCTCCTCGTTATATGCTTATTTTCAGTTTTTTGTTGTTGCACTCACTTTCTTTAAATTAATTATTACTACATGATAAAATTGAGCACGTTTCATTTCTTCATTTCTTAAAATACTTTGTGTAACTTATAAAATAATTAAAGTATGTAACTTATAAAATAAATAAAGTGAGGGGTAGTGGTAATGACATAAGATGAAGAGGAAGGAGAGGATCCCATTATACATATAAGAAATAATTAAATAGTTAATATTCCAAACCCTTATAACCCGACCACATAATCACAACCCTTATGACTCTCTATTTTATTAGCAGAAAAATGAAACATACATTATAAAAACACATCTCATTTGAAACTATACATATCAATATCCATTGAAACATAAAATTGCATAACCTTGTTAACAAAATAAAACATGATCAAAATCGACCTCGGGTCTCATAGTCATATACAATTTTAGAATTCGCATTCATTCCCTTATCCAACAAAGGTCAATTAAGGGATACCCAAAATATAGACAGAATATAAACCATTATTAAACCAACATCAAAATGCATATCAAGATAAGATACTTCCTTCTTGGGGAAAACTTACCCTAACGGAGCCTGGTGCGGTTAGGGTTTGGTGGGTTGATGGAGGATGCCATTTTTTCGGCTCCCGTGGCTTATGTCTCCTCGCAAGTCTTGTCCACTATATCGCTGGTTTGTTTCTTTCCTAGTAGGTCTCGAAACCTTCAGTCCTCATTTGGCTGTGTTGTAAATGTCAGGGCTTGGTTTTTTGTTGTTTCTGTCACTTATGGTTTTGCTCCTCCTATTTGTCCTTTACATGGAGTCCATCCCCCTTCCTGGGGAACTAGTACTAACCATGCCTTGAAAAAGTGGGAACTCCTCTCTTTGTTGCTCCTTTTTATGTTGTTTTTGGCTTTTTGGTGGCGTTGCACTGTTGGGTTGCTGAATGTCGCTCACTGCATGTGAAGTTTCTTGTATTCATGTCGTTTGGGAAGGGTGATTACTTGTTGGTTTTGATAGCCGATCGCTGCATGCGATTATGCTCAGGTTTGTTTATTTTGGGATTCTAACGATTATGTCCTGTTTGAGGGTCTGAGAGTTTGACTTTGTTTGGAGTCACATCTCTTTGTTTATCTAAGAAGAGACGGGTTTAATGAAGAAGTTTTGATCCGTATATCCTGCCGACTCCTCTGGGAAGCTTCTCTTCTTTTCTGTCGGTCGGGTTTTTGTCAGGGGTCACTTTTTTTGAAGTTTCTTTTGGTGGTTGTTGTCTTCTTGCTGGGCCTCCTTCTGTGGTGATGTTTTGTGGGTTTCTTGGTCCATATCTTTGGGGGTTTTGATAGGGTATTTTTTTGGTCTCTCACACCTTCCCCTGTACCGATACTAGGGTTTTTGGTATTGGTGTGGTTTCTTCTTCCCCTTCTAGTGCTAGTTTACAACCATATTACGCATTTTATTCTCGCTTGGTCGGGGTGCTGGTCGGGCACAGGAAGATTATTTTTGGCTTTTTTGACTATTTGATGGTTATGATGGCACACCTTGGGTCTTGAGTGATGGAATCTGGGGCACAGAATGGTAACTCTTCTCTCAAAGAGGGTTTATATAGACCATGCAACAGACAAAAAGAAAAATCCATCAAGGCACAGGAAGGCCGTCTGCACTATGTGCTTGGTTGCGACGTCTTCATGGAGCGGGCTGATTCCCTTTGTACTAGGGTGCTCATTGGTAGGTTGGAGTACTGTAGCATGGGAAAAAAAGATTGGAATGATTGGGAAACCATCCACTGGAAGCCATTGCTCACTTATGCCCCGACGATAATCTTTCTTTCTAAAGGGTGGCTGGTCTTTATCTTCTTAGAGGCAGAACATGCAACGCTCATCCTGGATTCTCTGTGGAATATTGGCAAGGGCTCACTGCTGTTGAACTGGTGGCATGTGGCCTTTGATCCACTACGTGAGAGGGTGGTCAAATTTCATCTGTGGGTCATTCTGTCAGCGCTACCTTTTCCTTTGTGGAGTAAGGGTATCTTGGAAGGAATTGTGAATACTATTGGCAGATTTGTGGCGCTAGAGGATGATTTTCAATCTATCTTCGATAAAAGAAAGGAAAAAGTGTTGGTTGAACTTGTTATTTCCCAGGGTCTTCTGGTAAAAGTGGAAATAATTTGTAATGACCGCCTTATCTGTCAAAAATTGGACTATCAAAATGTCCCTTTCCGGTGCAATTGTTGTCATGACGTGGGGCACTTGTGATAGTTTTGTATGAGGTTCTTTAAGGGACTAAAGCATTCCTATTAGTATGATGACCCACTTTCACCAGCTTCTCCTGGTAGGGATTTGCAGACACCAGTCCCGGTTTCCCCACAATGTGCAAAGGATGGTATGTATTCTCATTCTCTCACTTTGTTCAATGATGCTTCCATTAATGAACTTCTTTACATTTAGTATGTGGAGCCTGGATTATCCTTGGCCAAGCCTCTGGAAGCTGTGACATCTCCTTTCACTTCGAATACTGACTCCCATGAGGATCCTTCCTCATCTTTGACCTAGGTACCCTCACTTAGCTCCTTGAAAAACCTTTGTCTGGTTGTCCCCGCCAGTTTTCAGCCATGGGTGGAAGCTCCCCGTGAGACACCCCTCTTCTCTCATAAATATTTCCCCCCTTTAGCTAGAGAAGGTTCTCCTCCAATTATGCCTTCCTTGCCACCTAGCCCCTGCTCTGCACCTGCTTTCTCAGATCGAGCATTGATGAAAACTCTTTCGATTTTCTCTGCCAATTCGTCGGTATCTCCTACTACCTTACCTCTCAACTCTATCTAGTTTGAAAATGTCACAATTAGAAAACAAAGGAAAAAACCCCAGGGAAATCCGGGTCCAAGCCAGGACCCCTTACCCTTTATGCCTTTGTCAGTTAGAACAAAAGATGCTTCCAGAAGCCATTTTGTTTCTTTTTCCAGGGCACTTAGAGCATTTTCACATGCCAATGGTGATTCTTAATGTGGATCTTATCTCTAAACGTGCATGGATTTGGAGGGTTAGCCAAGCAAAGAACCCTCTGCTCTCTTTTTCTTTCTCTGGCTCTGGACATTATCCTTATTCAAGAGACTATGTGTAGTACTTACCCTGCCCTCCTGGATTTCTCCAAGCTCATTTCGGGTTGGGAATTGCATGCCACTAATGCTATAGGACTCTCTAGAGGTCTATTAAAAGGATAGAACCCTCTCTTGGTGTGGTGTAAGGATTTTGCAAATGTGGCAAGAATTTTAGTACATGCCCGCTTTAGGGACTCCTCCACTACTCTCTCTATTTTGAACTGTTATGGGCCTTATAGGAACATAGAACCTTTCTAGGAAAATGTGACTGCAGGAGTCTTACTTCTTTTTCCAAACCTTGTCCTTGCGGGTGACTTAAATTTCACAACTAGTGCGGCTGAAATATGGGGGAAAAAATCTCTTTTAGACCCCCTTGCACTTTTATTTTCTCATCTTATTGTTGATAATGGGCTAGTTGACTTGGCCCCTCCTTTTGTAGGGCCAACATGGAGAAATGGAAGCATAGGTGAAGATGGGATAAGTAAAATACTAGACAGGTTTCTAATATCTTCTTCTTTGGTACCTTCTCTACTCAAACATAGAGTGTGGACTACCCCTCCCGATGTATCGGACAACTTACCTGTTTTTTTTGAATGGGGGGGCATGGCCTCGACTCATAACTAAGCCTTCAAATTTAATCATTCCTGGCTCTTAGAGGATTATTTATGTCTCATGGTAAAGGAATTCTAGACCTATTCGGTGTTATATCCTCATCTTGATGACATGAGTGGCCTAGCCATCAAGCCGAAATCTCTAAAAAATTGTGTAAAGGATTGGTCTCAGATCAGTTCAACAGCTATGAAACGCAAATTTCTTGAAGTAAATAGTGAGATTCAATCCCTTCTAGAATTGGATCCCTCTAGTTTACTCTATGTGGAGGATATGGAATCTCTGAAATCCCTAAGGGGCAGAAAGACTAAGCTACTTTCCCATGAAATCATGACTTGGATGCTTAAAAGAAGGATTAAGTGGGCTGAGATGGGAGATGCAAATAAAAAGCACTTTCATTCGATTGCATCGACACGAAGGAACCACAATCTATTTGGGACCTAAAATATGAGGAGAATGTTTAGGTGGAAGAGGAGGATAAGTTAAAGGACCTAGGAATCAGACATTTCTCGGAGATGTTCAAGGATGACTTAAAAACTAATATTGTTGACCAACTAAAGGTGATTCATCTTTTTCCCTCTTTCTTGTCAAAGGAGGATACCGATTCCTTTTCTTCAATTATTACCCTTGGTGAAGTTGAAGCAGCCCTGAAATCCTTTAAAAGGATAAAATCCCAGGACCTGATGGCTGACCAGTTGAATTTTTTTTTGCTTTCTTTGATCTTGTGGGGGGTGATCTTTTTGTTTTTGTAGAATCATCCAGGATCTCTAGGAGGGTGGATAATGCCCTTAATTCCACCTTTATTTCTTCGATACCAAAAAAATAAAAGCCTCTATCCTTTGCATATTTCAGACCTATCTCTCTATGCAAATTGGTTTACAAACTGATCTTGAAAATTGCATCTCTAAGGCTTAAATCCTTTCTTGACAAGTCCATTTCACTTGAACAATTTGGCTTCTTGAGACACAGGCAGATTGTTGAACCTACTGGTATCACTTAGGAGGCCCTAAATACTCTCAAGACTAAAAAGAATTGTGCCCTATTTTTGAAGCTGGATCTTGTAAAAGCTTTTGACATGGTCAATTGGTCCTATATGAGGCTCATTCTTCTACATATTGGTGTCCCCCTGGGTGGGGTTAATTGGTTAATGGGCTGTGTAACCTCTACAATTTTTTCTATTTTGGTAAATGGTACCCCATCTTGTTTCTTCACATATTCTAGGGGTATTAGGTAGGGATTTCCATTATCTCCCTTATTGTTCATTCTGTTCATTGAAGGCCTCAGTCTTCTGATTAGAGATGCAAAGGCAAAGGGCAATATTAGGGCATTAAAATTTCTGACTCATTATATTTGACTCATCTACTTTTTGTAGATGATGTTATACTCTTTGGCATGGACACTGTGGTGGAATGGATGGATTTTGATGTCATTCTAGAGACTTTATGTTCAGCTTCAGGTATCAGTATAAGTATGGAAAGCTCTGGGTTTCTTTTTAGTGAATTGGATCTCGGGATTTTACATAGCATTCAGCATTTTATGCCTTACAAATTTGATCCTATATAGTTAGGTTTCAATTACATGGGATTCTATATCAAACCTCTGGGTTATAAGGTTGAAGATTAGTACTGGCTGGTAAAAAAATTTGAAAGGAGGATCCATCTTTGGTCTAATAAATATCTCTCTCTAGGAGGCAGGCTGGTGCTCATTCGAGCTGTGATATCCAGTATGCCAGTATATTGGTTTGCACTAGTCCCTATCCCGAATTATATTCTGAACAAACTTAGAAAGTTGATATTTTATTTCTTATGGGGCTCCACAGGGGACAAAAAATGATATAATCTTATGGATTGGCAATCTCTGTCAAAACCGCTCGAATTTGGAGGCTGGGGTATTAAAATTTTTGATTGGTTCAGTGCTTCCCTAAGACTGAAATATTTTTGGATGGTTCTTAATGGAATTGGATTATGGTCACATGTTATCTCTACAAAATACCTAAAGAACCAATCATTGGACATGTGGCTCAAATCAAATATTTTCTTAGTTGGAGGTCCCTCTATCATTTTGATTGGGTTTCTTCACACACTCTTGTGGCTAGGGAGGGATATGGGATGGTAGGTTGGAAATTGGGTGGATATTCTTGTGGGATTTGATCCTATTATTGGATCAAACTATTCTCCATACCTTCCTCATGATATGATTGTNGGGAGGTATATGGGATGGTAGGTTGGAAATTGGGTGGATATTCTTGTGGGATTTGATCCTATTATTGGATCAAACTATTCTCCATACCTTCCTCATGATATGATTGTATATCTGCAGGATTATGGTATCACGATGCTTCAGCATGCTCGAAACCCTTCTATTGACTCTACATATTACTGGTTATCCTTAGAGGACCTGGATTTGGGGGGTTCTTGGGCTCACACCTGGATCGCTTATGTTGTTGGTCTGAATTATTGGGTATCAGGCTAAAGGATTCAGCTAATAAGCTTCAGTGGATATATAATAAGAAGGAGGGGAAGGTGCCTGTTGCACTGGCGTATGATCTCATGGTAAACTCACTGTTAGCACCGGAGAAGGATAAATTTGTAGTTCTCCTTTGGCAATTTAAAATTCCGTGGAAAATTAAGTGTTTCATTTGGAATTTAATAAATTATAAAATCTTAAGCTGGGACAACCTATCCAAAAGAGGATGGATAGGTCCAAGTAGATGCGTGTTAGGATTATTAATCCTCCCTTGTCCAATTTGTTCATATGTCTAAATCAGGAGTCATGTCTAAATCGGGAGTCCATCCAGTCTATTTTTAGTCACTAGCACCATTGGGTCCACTTGGCCTAGTTGGGGCACATGTTTTAGTTACTAAAGTGTGGGGAACACTAATTAAGGCCTGATGCCACTGATTTCACTTGCATGAATCAGTTTGGGAGTCTCCTAGATCAATTCCTACAATTTAGGAGCCACTAGGAGTGCCGACACCAACCCTCAGCAGTTGAGTTTAGTTAGTGACTAGTCAAGCTGAGTTAGGAATCAGTTACATTTAGTTCTAGTCCTCTACATTCAGTTAGCACTAGGTTTGCATGACTGCATGCAGGAGAGGAAAATTTCTCACCTACCACAGTTAGTTAGCCTCAGTCAACACTGAAGTAGACACTTGAGTTGTGTTTTAGAACTCCGTTGAACTCTGGTAATGGTTTAGACAAGTTCAGTTAACTATTGAATCCTCCGACAGTGATTTAGATAAGTTCAGTTAACTATTGAATCCTCCGACAGTGATTTAGACAAGGTCTTAATTACCTACAGTCAAGTAAAGTCTAATCAATTCAAATTTCCTCATGTGGATTCGAATTTCTTGTGGCTATTTAAGCCATTGTACTTCATTGTAATTATTATGTGATTACTCTTTGATTAATGAAAAGCATTCACAGCTGCAAGCCATTTTTTCACTGTTTCATTATTCAATAACTGAGTAAATTGTGTGATATATCCTGTGAGTTGTGTGTTTTTCCACAGATCTATGTGCTCAATTTAATATGGTATCAGAGCCTCGATGAAAAATGCACTTATCCTTCTTAGATATCTTATTGGATCATTTTTGACCAAAATTGCTCCTTCCAGCTCTGCACCAGAAGTAGAAGGTTTACCACTTAATACCCCAAGTTCAGGAATTGTTAATCAAGCTTGATCAATTATGTTGGGTGTGATGAAAACCTAAAATGTGAAATTTTTTGACCTTATGGTACTCCTTTTTTGTTTTTGCAAGTACAACTTCGTAATGGATTCATCAGTTCCTCTTCTCACCCTATTCACAAACTATTCAGAATGGAAGAAAAAAGATGATTGCATCTCTGATGAGACGAGCTCTCTTTGGGGTGTCTATTGGACTCGGTGAAGAGTGTTTTAGAGAGAATGATTGGCTGAATGAATTTGATGCATATTTTGGAACAATAGCACTGGTTCTTTCTCCTAGCTTGCACTACCTCAGTAGATCTATTGAACACCCAAAGCAACTCTGGACAAGATTGGACAGAACCTTTGGAATGATTGATGATGATCATAATAGTACTTTGGAGAACACATATAGCACCATAAGCACCCTTGATCCAAAATCTTGGCCTCCACTCTCTGTGATGAATTTGTTCAAGATGAAGAAGAATCATAAGCTTCTACACAGTCAATTTGAATTGAAGACAGTCTCCTTACAGTGACTCCTTCTCCTGATGCTCCGGAAGTTCATGAGATATCTGATATCTCATCTCCTCATATGGATGAAATGGAAGAAGACATTTGAATCTCTTATATTGAAGAAAAACAATGCTTCACTTCCATGCAAACATTCACCGGTGATTTTCCTTTGAATTATGTGCAAAATTTGCCAGTAATTGCTTCCAAAAGTGAAGAGAAATTTGATTTTTCTCCCTCTAATGTTGCTGCTAGTGTGAAAATATGTAACACCTTGGATATTTTAGAAGAATTATCATATTACCAGAATGATCCATTTGCTCCCCATGATCTAGATCTTCCAGCAAATTCCTACAGGATTGCATGCACCAAAATTCAGAATTTTGAAGAAGAAGAAAGTTGTGCATCCATCGTCTCAGTTGACCATTTCTTTGGATCTGATATTAACCTTATTGGATCTGATATGATATTATTTATATCTTATCTGATATTTCTTGGTTTAATATTTCAAATTCATAATCTTTCATTACTGCTTGTAGTTGTTCTCATCAACGGTGTGAAGAAACAAGTACCGGAAGTATCCTACAAAACTGTTGCTGGGGATTTTATTTCATTTCACAATTTTGGATCTGTTGTGAACCTATTTAGATATGATTTACTTTATTATCTTATATTATTTGGATCAAATTTTAAAATCCAAGATCTTTCAATCATGCTTGTAGCTACTCTCACCAATTCTGGTGTGAAAAATCAAGTACCTCGATTTCTCTTCAAAACTGCTACTGGGGATTTGGTGTTAGTTTCCTCTTATAAGGTTACTGATATTTTATTATGTGATTCATTATCTATTTCAAAAGCTATATCAGAATATTAAGATCAAGCATTTTCTCTTAACAGCCCCAGTGCTTCTCTACCATTGATCACATGCTCATCTCCTCACAGAATAAGTAAAGAGGAAGACATTATACATCTGCCTGAACACTCGCTCCTAACACTTGGGGATGATTTTAACACTCATTTTTTTCTGTTCATGGCTGCAATATATCAGTTTCTTGGGTGTTTCTCACATTTTTTGAATCCTCGAGAACCTTTTCTCACTTATCAGTTGACTTCAGTTGCTATACATGGGTCCATTCTTCATCTAGCAGCTGTCTATATTTCTGATTTAGTTGAGCATATCATTCTTCTTCCAAAGAGGAAGATTTCTCTAGAAATAATGATGGAGAGGTTCACATGACAGGCCCCAGGATACCTGTGCATAGAAGAACCAGATTGATCCTGATTCTACCTGCATAATTAGAGGGGGGGCTTTTTTCCCATGTGGTTTTTTCCCCAGCTCCTTGTATTGAGCAATTACTTTACTTTACTTGATGTAATGGGTGACCTATGGTCTTAGTTACCAGGGTGCACAGATTTTCCAAGTTAGCATTCAAGGGGTTGTTAGGATTATTAATCCTCCCTTGTCCAATTTGGTCATATGTCTAAATCAGGAGTCATGTCTAAATCGAGAGTCCACCTAGTCTATTTTTAGTCACTAGCACCATTGGGTCCACTTGGCCTAGTTGGGGCACATGTTCCAATTATCAAAGTGTGGGGAACACTAATTGAGGCCTGATGACACTGATTACACTTGCATGCAGTAGTTTGGGAGTCTCCTAGATCAATTCCTACAATTTAGGAGCCACTGGGAGTTCTGACACCAACCCTCAGCAATTGAGTTCAGTTAGTGACTAGTCAAGTTGAGTTAGGAGTCAGTTACATTCAATTCTAGTCCTCTACATTCAGTTAGTGCTAGGTTTGCATGGCTGCATGTAGGAGAGGTGCATTTCTCACCTACCACAGTCAGTTAGCCTAAGTCAACACTGAAGTAGACACTTGAGTTGTGTTTTAGAACTCCGTTGAACTCCGGTAATGGTTTAAACAAGGTCAGCTAACCATTGAATCCTCCGATAGTGATTTAGACAAGGTCTTAGTTACCTACAATCAAGTAGAGTATAATCAATTTGAATTTCCTCATGTGGATTCAAATTGCATGTGGCTATTTAAGCCATTGTACTTCATTGTAATTATTATCTAATTACTCTTTGATTAATGAAAAGCATTCACAGTTGCAAGCCATTTTTGCACTATTTCATTCTTCAATAACTAAGTAAAGTGTGTGATCTATCCTGCGAGTTGTGTGTTTTTCCATAGATCTATGTGCTCAATTTAATAATGCAAGATCTGTGGGTCTGGTGATGACTTGATTAAGCATATTTTTGTTAAATGTAATTTCATTGTATCAGTTTTCTCCAAGATTTGTAATTTCTACAATTGTGAACCACCTGTGCGTGGGTGCGCACTAAGAGACATCTTGGAGCTGTGGTTCTTAAAACATACCATACATGCTATACATTATTATGTTCCAATATTTGTGTACTGGTGTATATGGTTATGCAGGAATAAGAGTATTTTTGAAGACAATCAGGCCATGATCCTTGATACTTTGCACCAGATTGATTACTTTATGCACTACTATCCAGTTCCAGGAATCAAGACAAATTCCAGAAATATTGGAATGGTTCCAATTCTGGTTTTTCCCTGTGGTTTTCTTGATAGAGTTGCTGCAGAGTTAAAGGGTGGGGTGGGGATATTTATTTCCATCAGTAGTACTCATTCGCTCTATTTCAAGCTTGGTTGTGGGCCTTCAACAAATACTAGAGTAGAGCTTTTGGCTTTATGGACTCTCTTAGTGGTGGCAAAGAAGATGGGTCTTCCATTAAAGAAAATTTATGGTGACTCCTTGGTAGTCATAAACTGGGCCAACTATAAATCAGACTCATCCTCTATTGATCTTGATCATTGGTGTGATAATATTATACATCTGATTCTGTGTTCATCAGGCATGGACATTAGTCATGTCTACCGGGAGCACAACTAGAGAGAGGACTGCTTATCCAAAGATGCCTTGGTTTTATCACCCGGTCACTGCTCTTTTTCTGAATATTATGATGATACCATGTGTATGATTGGTTCTACTCAGCTCTTTTGAGAGCTTGTGCTATATTTTTAGACTCCTTTTTTTTTGGCACTAAATTCTAGTTGGTGCTGAACTATTACCTTTATTATATTTTTTCAGTATGACGGGTGACATCTATGGATCAACAGATCTGGTCTCTTCTTGTGCTCCTGGTTTCAGACGGTAATTTTTGTACATCGATGAACACTTGGGTCTTTTTTTATTTAGTGTACTCATCTTTGATGACTCTTGGAGTCCTTTTCCTCTTGTATTGGTATTTTTGGTTGGCTTTTGGGCCTCATCCCTGATACTCTACAAAGATCTTGCAATTTCCCGCCAAGGGAGGCACTTCTGATGCCCTTTGATTCATTATGAATATTAAGGTCAAGATTTTTTCATCTAAAAAAAAGATACTTCCTTCTTAGCTTCATTTTTATTCTTCTTCTTTTATGTTTTTGGGTGGACAGAGACAAGTCGAGAGGACTCTGAACTCTTAGATGTTAGAGATAGTTTGATATGTTTCTTTTCCTTTCCTATAATAAGTATTTTAGGTGACGATAACTTGGCCCCAATATATAATTGATGTTGGAGAAAAGAGTTTTTAAAATTACTAACATGTGGGATAGTTGATATTTTGGACTCTTGTTGTCTTTTGGGCAAGTTCACTACTCCAATAAAAAGGTTGTCCAAGGTTTTTCCCCACCCATTTTTTACAGACTTGGCTGAGCTAGTGAGATGTCTACAAGGTTAGGGAATGGATGCAAAACAGAACCCTTTAATCTCACACACGCACGGGAAATTTTAACAAACTTCCCCACTTTCGTGGATGGTAAGGTCGAGCAAACCGTAAGTTGAACATCCAATCTAGAACATGTCTCAAAAGAATTAAACGCGAGTGGATGGAATGAAATCCATCTAACCCCACCAATGGACGACCATATGCCATGATTAAAAATATATTTGACATCATCTTTAAATCATAAAATATAAAACAAATCATGCACACTTTGTTATATAAACTCCATAAAAGTATTAAAGTTATGTTACTATATGCACAATATATTATTAGGTTCTTGTTTGAAAGAACATGATTTTGGTCATTGTTGACAATAGAAATGTAGGACTCCAAGAGATCATAGGGGATGTTGGAAAGAGGCAAGGTGCATACCGACGTGTGGTTTATCCTAAAATACCATGTATTTTAAGGTGGAATCTAGACATGCATACAAACCGGAGTCCATATATATTAAAATCATGTAATCCTTTTATATGAGCCATTATTTGTGTGTGTTATGAGGGTGTAGAGTGAAAGCAAACAAATACAAAATGGTGTTGTGCAAGGGGTTTACTAGAATGATGTTCAAAAGATATAAATTAGAGGTTGATTTAACCCCATTGATATGGATATGTAAGTGCCCATAGTTGTTTTCTACAGTAAGGAAATTGGGTATGGTCTATCGATATACTCTTAAAAAAACAAGAATTATGTTCACAACCAATTTGACATTAACAACTTATATTGTATTGAGAGGTGTTTTATGTATCTTGAAGTGGATGAGGTATGTCATGTCTATCATGTTGGCGTGGCACATATGGGTTACAAAAACTAATATATAAAACCAAAGATATGTTGGCTCAAATTTAAATTGACTAGATTGTAAAATGCATTTATATAAATACACATGGAATTGTTGAATATCAAAATACATGTTTTTTAGGTGGAAAAATACATTCAATTTCAATTTCAATTTCCATTTAGTCATTTTCACATTTTAAATAAATCTTTTCATAAATAGTTGCAAGACAATTAAATCGTTGTGTATTAGTTAGTCCTTGAATCTATCTACAAGAGAGACCTATATTCACAACATAATAACTACATATGGATTAAGATTAATTATTCTACTTCATACTCAATGAATGAATGGAATTCTTAGCCTATTTGTAGGATTTATAGTTGGCACGTGGATGATTTTGAAGGAGAATATATTGATCATGTATTATTAAGTTAATAATAAAACAATAAGTTAGATACTATTTTTATAATAATTACAAATTAATAATAATTGGATAAATTGCAACTATTATACGTCGTCTTAGTTAATGAATGCAACTAAGTTATATACTAGTTTTATGATAATTGCAAATTAATAATAATTGGATAAATTGCAACTATTATACTTCATCATTAGTTAATGACTGCAATTTTTGTGTATTTGTAGGATTTATGTGTTATAGTTTACAATATTAAATAGTTTGCACTTGGACATTTGTATTCGGATATATAACTATTTTACTTCATAATTATTTAATTAATGCAATTTTCGCATATTTGTAGAATTTATGTATTAGCATTTACAACATGATTCCAAATTGGAATAGTTGGTGCCTAGACAATTATAATAGAAATTATAATGGAGGCAACCCCTTCCTCGAATTTATGACCTTAAAATGGGTTTACACTTAAGATTTGATCCCTCTCGGAATTTGTATTAAGATGCATATTTAACCTCTATATTCTTGAGTATTCTTGCACACCACAAATACACCCTTTTTCAATGTCTTATATCTCCTTTAGCGTAGTGTTTTTTCAAGAAGAAAAAGACAGTTCCTTGATATTCATGTGAATCAAAGGTAACAATACAGAGCTAAGGATACAAAAGTATCGAAGCATATCAATCATAACTAAGACCATCAAAAGAGTACTAGGGTAGAGACATGCCCTAACCAAGCTAGACCAAATCCAACCTTTAAAACAATAAAACTCTCAGCTCATAATCAGAGAACACATAAAGAGTCCTGAAATTTTATCTAAGGAAGCTCTTGAGGGGCAAGTGGTGACCCCTCCGACTAAACAAAAATGATGCCATGAGTAGAAACTCATAATGACATTCATGACCAAGGCTCAAGAAGAGAATAATACTCAATCTTTTAAAGAAAGATGAGTTGAGCCAAGTTGTGGAATGTACTCATCCATCAAACAACTGGATAATTTCTCTCTCAATCATCTCTCCATCCAGTATTTTTGAATATGATAGATTCCCCATATCAAAATTAAGAGCTTCCTTGGATTTAAAGCATCAACACTCAAATTGTGCTCCCTGTATATGTGCGAGAATTTTAAAAAGAGAAAGGAGGATTTTAAGGCTTCAATAGATTCACACCAGTGAACCAGATCAATCACATTCAAGCTGGCCTCCAACTTAGCCCAATTAATCACCACTTGAGATTCCCCCAAAACCATGAGAGAGGGTAAACCTAGAGAAGCCGCAAAAAATGAAAGGCACTAGAGGGCCAACAGCTCAGCCCGAGTATTAGTGTTGATACAAATGTCCAAATTGGACTAAAAATGATAAGAGGGGATGATATGAAGAGTGTAATCAGAGCCACCCACACAAATAGTAGCTACTCCATTTACTCTCAAAGATGCTTAAAATTCAACCAAATAAAAAAGTGTAGTCTTAACATGTAATGTAAAGCATTGTGGGATAACACTAAACCAACATTTACCTCTATGAATGTGTAGTGATGTTCATCGTTAATTTCAAGATACAGTTTCCATGCATGGAAAGGATGTCAAATAAATGTCACATTACACCAAATTTACGTCGAGATCCATTCATTTAAGAGGTTTTCTTTCTTTTAAAAACTCATTTTCATTCAATAAAATATGCAGGACCCCACCTTTACCTCCATTCAATTTAGCACAAAATGGAAATTATTATTACTTGGGAACTCTTTTGATGTAGGAGCATCCTGCTCTCCATTCAAACTATAAGCTCAATGTTTGATCAGGCCTAGAAGGGTTCTTCAATTATGAATTGATGGTATTTGAACAATCACCCTATAAAATAAACATATGTTTTTATGCGATTCTAGATGATGTTGAGTCACGAGGTGAGTGATGAGCCATTGATGAATCATGTAACAAAGTCCTCAATTAGTGGTAGTGAATCATAATATAGGATTAAGTGTTTGTTGTAATTAGTATTAGTTAGCAGATTATGAGGATCTGAACCAGAATTGGTTCATGAATCCAATTGTATATATATGTAATCCTATGAGGCATAAGAAGAGATATACAGAGATAGATAGAAGAATAGATAAGAAGTAGGAGAAGTATCTAGAATAGAGTAAATCTGGCTCAGGAAAGGATAAACAAAGATGTATCAAGCCTAAGGAGATCATAACACCGGTTCAGAGACAATTATGAATGTACAGTTTCATTGCGTGAATGAAGAAAATCCTATTTTGGCATAACTCTGTGTGTAAATTGTATTATGTCTGAATGTGTGATTTCATAAGCATATGTATAAATGCTTGATTAAATATCTGTTAATAGTTGATAATCCTGTATGTGAATTCAAGGCTTCTGAGAGGGAGAGAGATAGAGCTCAATTGATCGATTCTATGATCAATTGAAGAGGAGTTAGGTGAACAATCCATTTAGTATTTCATGAATGAAATGTGTGCAAAGTAACCTTGTTGCAAGATTCTAGATCTACAGATCGATCACTGCAAGGATCGATGATAACCAAAGACTAAGTGTATGTAGATGTGGATAGTCGATATCATGATGGAAACAGATCTACCACTGAAGATCAATTCTGCAAATAAAATTTATGCTCGAGATAACCATGAACTAATCATCCATATGACTGAAGATCGTAGGGTGGAGATTAGAGGTGGCCAAAGATCAACGATTAAGGTGGATTCTGCTGGAAAAAGAGAACAAAAGATAAAGGATAGGTTGGGTTGCGGGATTTAAAACCAATTGTTGCGAAGTGATTGGAGATCGACGAGAGAGATCGATCGTCAAATTAGATCAATAGTGCACAACGATTCCACTAGGAGAACTTGCAAAAGTTTCAAAACTCTTAATGGATGCAAAATTTATATTAAATTCACTTCACTTTGTTTTGAAGTCCATTGTCAATCTGACCAGATCGAGATTTGACGATCATCAGCAATTCTGTTAATCCAACTAGCAAGGAAGTTAAGAATAGAGGCTAGAAGCATAATTTTGTTTAAATCAGCTTTACAGTATTTTGGAGTCCATCATTGATTTCTGTGGATCCAGATCCAACGGTTGACAATCATCACGTTGGTTTAACTAGAAGCATATTTAACCATAGAGAGTGGATGCGGAATGTTTATGGAATCCATCTCACTACAGAATTTGAATTCTGCTCTTCATTGAGAGCTTCCTGGGATTTATCCAGGTTGTCTAGATCTATCGGTTTTGCTAAATTTAGAACCGAACTAAATCGTATGAAATTCAAGCTAAAGACAGCATACAGGGGAGCCTGGCATCATAGTGGTATCAGAGCATAACAAGAATTTTACGTCGGGATTATCAAATCCAAGAGGTAAATCGATTTCTTATTTCAATTCATTTTAAAATTAAAGACTAACAATTGTGTTCAGAGGGTCAGTCAGGTGGGAGTATTCATAATTGATTTAAATTGAAGACAATGGATGTGCGGTTTAAATTGATGTTAGCCACAGGAGAGTACAGAACAAATCCTTGAAAGGATTTGATAAGTACAAGCATGGATTTATGATGGATGAAAAGAGTATTGAGTCAAAATACTCTTGAGAAATTCATGAAAGCAAAGGTAAAGAATTTATGGAAATTGTTATTGAATTTGAATACTGATAATTGTGAGTGTGTTATGCTCAGACTTGGGTAAGGGATTATAGCAGATATTGGAGAGGAGGAGTATAGGCTCCGCAGTAGGAGAAATTACAGATAGTGGCTATAAACCAGATACAAGAAAGAAAAGTACAGATGAAAAAGATCAGGAAGAAAATATTTGAAGGTATGAGATTATCATTTTTTATAATTGATGATTGATGAAAAATTGTAGGTAGCAATGAAAGATTGCAATTGTAACAATTGGGAGAGTTTTGCTTAAGAATAATTATGTTCTTGAGAAGAGGAAATTGATAGAAGCAAGTGGCAGCTAGAGGAGATATATCAAAGATAAATGTATTCTTGATAAAGAGTTTTTGAACTCTTAGAGGAAACAAGAAGCAGTGGAAGAACCTGAGAAATCCAACAGAGGTTGGACAAGAGAGGACTAGTGCATGTTCTCGAAGGAGGAGTGTACCTGCAGAATCCAAGAAGAGCAAAGGAGATGCTTAAAATATTTTAGTGAGAGGACCAGAGATACCAAAAGGACAAGATCAAGGAGAGATATCTTTTTAGGTATAGCAGACAAGTATGGAGACTTGTTGAAGGTGAAGGCTTAGTTACAATCCACCAATGAACAGGATGAAGTTCATAAAAGAGGATAAGGAGACAGAAACAATGACTACTGAAGGTCATTACATGGGTTCAGAGAAAATACACAGTGGAAGAAAGAAGAAAGAGAGTCAAGAAGAATGTAGTAAAGGATTGCTAGAGTTAGGAAGAGACATTTTATGCTTTGAGAAGCATATGCAAGCAGCTGCTGAAGAAAAGAACCAGAGGAATGGTTGGATCATTAAAAGGGAGGTAAGATGACATTCAATGCAGGTGAATCTACATCAAAATATGCTTGTTGGATTGAAGAAATAACTCAAAAGATCTGAGTCTGAGATGGAGGTTTCATATTGTGAACATGAAAAGGGTCCTTTGCTTGAAGAGGATGATGAAACAAAGATTGAAGATTATTTTCCAAACTCTCTGATAAGTTTAGAACCACCTGAAGAATATCTAGTGGATGAAGAGTATGATATTTTTAAATCTAATGATTTTTGTGTGGCTACAGGTAATGAAGAACACTTAGATGATGTGTTTATGTAGGTTGATGAAGAAATGAATCATAGGATGGATTCTCTGAAAAACAAGATCAGAACTAGAGCATTGATAGATGAAGATGTTCACTATTGTGAACTAGAACATGGAGCTATCTTTGAAGATGATGGTGTAGAAGAGAGACTAGTTGAAAGTCTCATGGACTATTGGGAGAGTTCATATCAACAAAAGGATGTGCTGATAAAAGAATCACTTGAAGATAATAATATGAATATGAAGGAAGAAAAAGAAACGTGTAAAAACTTTTCTACATGGAAAAATCAGAATTACATTCTTATGAAGGAAAAAGTTGAACAATCACCTTGGACTGTCAGGAAGTCTGGGGAAAAAGAAAATATAACAACAAAACATGATTATGTTGTAATAAGAGATGATATGGTATGCTATGAAGATTGTATGAATCATGTATATCATACTATTGGAGAAATGTATGATGGTGAATGTGTGGTGTTATGTCTAGGCCGACATAAAGGAAGGATGTTTGAGAGAATATCAACAAGGACTTCAGAGTCTCATGTTTTTGAAATTGATTTTTGGTGTATGTTTGCAGGTATTGAAGGGAGTGAATATAGATAGAGAAAGAAATTTGTGATGATAAAAGAAGACATCTTATTGTCTCAAGAAGGTAATGAATACCTAGAAGAAATTATTGTTACAGAGTTGACTACTGAAGATAAATAAAATATGTCTAACCTCGAAAAATATAATGAAGAGTTAGAAATGTTAGAAGATTGGTTGATCAATCCAAGGATTGACAAAGATGACTGCTTAATGCATGCAAGAATGGGAATGTTCAATGACTGCATTGCAAGGGAGAAGATGGAAAGTCAAGACATTGAAATACCTTATAGTTTGGGTATGATTGTAGATGAGAAGAGAGATCCTAAATATATGAGGATGCAGCAAGTAGTGACCAGTTGAAAAAAGACAAAATACAAGCATGGTAAGAAGATGTTCCAACCAAAGGATATACTGGACATAGATATTGAAGAAAATCCTATTTTGGCATAACTCTGTGTGTAAATTGTATTATGTCTGAATGTGTGATTTCATAATCATATGTATAAATTCTTGATTAAATATCTATTAATAGTTGATAATCTTGTATGTGAATTCAGGGCTTCTGAGAGGGAGAGAGATAGAGCTCGATTGATCGATTCTATGATCAATTGAAGAGGAGTTAGGTGAACAATCCATTTAGTATTTCACAAATGAAATGTGTGCAGAGTAACCTTGTTGCAGGATTGTGGATAGGCATATCGATCACTACAAGGATCGATGATAACCAAGGACTAAGTGTATGTAGATGTGGATGGTCGATATCATGATGGAAACAAATCTACCACTAAATATCAATTCCGCAAATAAAATTTATGCCTGAGATAACCATGAACTAATCATCCATATGACTGAATATCGTAGGGTGGAGATTAGAGGTGGCCAAAGGTCAATGATTAAGGTGGATTCTGCTAGAAAAAGAGAACGAAAGATAAAGGAGAGGTTGGGTTACGGGATTTAAAACCAATTGTTGTGAAGTGATTGGCGATCGACGGGCGAGATCGATCATCAAATTAGATAAACGGTGCACAACGATTCCACTGGGAGAACTTGCAAGAGTTTCAAAAATCTTAATGGATGCAAAATTTCTATTAAATCCACTTCACTTTGTTTTGAAGTCCACTGTCGATCTGACCAGATCGAGATTTGATGATCATCAGCAATTCTGCTAATCCAACTAGCAAGGAAGTTAAGAATAGAGGCTGGAAGCATAATTTTGTTTAAATCGGCTTTACAGTATTTTGGAGTCCGTCGTTGATTTGTGTGGATCCAGATCCAACGGTTGACAATCATCATGTTGGTTTAACTAGAAGTAGATTTAACCATAGAGAGTGGATGCAAAATGTTTATGGAATCCATTTCATTGTAGAATTTGAAGTCCGCTCTTCATTGAGAGCTTCCTGGGATTTGGCCAGGTTGGCTAGATTTAGCGATTCTGATAAATTTACAACCGGACTAAATCGTATGAAAGTCAAGCTAAAGACTGCATACAGTCGAGCCTAGCATCATATTGGTATCGGAGCAGAACAAGAATTATGCATCAAGATTATCAGAGCCAAGAGGTAAATCAATTTCTTATTTCAATTCATTTTAAAATTAAAGACTAACAATTGTGTTGAGAGGGTTAGTCAAGTGGGAGTATTCATAATTGATTTAAATTGAAGACAATGGATGTGCGGTTTAAATTGATGCTAGCCACAGGAGAGTGCAGAACAAATCCTTGAAAGGATTTGATAAGTACAAGCATGGAGTTATGATGGATGAAAAGAGTATTGAGTCAAAATACTCTTGAGAAATTCATGAAAGCAAAGGTAAAGAATTTATGGAAATTGTTATTGAATTTGAAGACTGATAATTGTGAGTGTGTTATGCTTAGACTTGTGTAAGGGATTATAGTAGATATTGGAGAGGAGAAGTATAGGCTCCGCAATAGGAGAAATTATAGACATTGGCTATAAACCAGATACAAGAAACAAAAGTACAGATGAAAAAGATCAGGAAGAAAATATTTGAAGGTATGAGATTATCATTTTTTATAATTGATGATTGATGAAAAATTGCAGGTAGCAATGAAAGATTGCAATTGTAACAATTGGGAGAGTTTTGCTCAAGAATAATTATGTTCTTGAGAAGAGGAAATTGATAGAAGCAAGTGGTAGCTAGAGGAGATATATCAAAGATAAATGTATTCTTGATAAAGAGTTTTTGAACTCTTAGAAGAAATAGGAAGCAGTGGAAGAACCTGATAAATCCAACAGAGGTTGGACAAGAGAGGACTAGTGCATGTTCTCAAAGGAGGAGTGGACCTGCAGAATCTAAGAAGAGCAAAGGAGATGCTTAAAAGCTTTTAGTGAGAGGAACAGAGATACCAAAAGGACAAGATCAAGGAGAGATATATTTTTGAGGTATAGCAGACAAGTATGGAGACTTGTTGAAGGTGAAGGCTTAGTTACAGTCCACCAATGAACATGATGAAGTTCATAAAAGAGGAGAAGGAGACAGAAACAATGACTACTGAAGGTCATTGCATGGGTTCAAAGAAAAGACACAGTGGAAGAAAGAAGAAAGAGAGTCAATAAGAATGTAGTAAAGGATTGCTAGAGTTAGGAAGAGACATTTTATGCTTTGAGAAGCATATGCAAGGAGCCGCTGAAGAAAAGAACCAGAGGAATGGTTGGATCATGAAAAGGGAGGTAAGATGACATTCAATACAGGTGAATCTACGTCAAAATATATTTGTTGGATTGAATAAAGAACTCAGAATATCTGAGTCTGAGATGGAGGTTTCTTATTGTGAACATGAACAGGGTCCTTTCCTTGAAGAGGATGATGAAACGAAGATTGAAGATGATTTTCCAAACTCTCTGATAAGTTCAGAACCACCTAAAGAATATCTGGTGGATGAAGAGTATGATATTTTTAAATCTAATGATTTGTGTGTGGCTGCAAGTAATGAATAACACTTAGATGATGTGTTTATGCAGGTTGATGAAGAAATGAAGCATAGGATGGATGATCTAAAAAACAAGATCAGAACTAGAGCATTGACAGATGAAGATGTTCACTATTGTGAACTAGAACATGGAGCTATCTTTGAAGATAATGGTGTAGAAGAGAGACTAGATGAAAGTCTCATGGACTATTGGGAGAGTTCATATCAACAAAAGGATGTGCTGATAAAATAATAACTTGAAGATAATAATATGAATAAGAAGGAAGAAAAAGAAATGTGTAAAAACTTTTCTACATGGAAAAATCAGAATTACATTCTGATGAAGGAAAAAGTTGAACAATCACCTTGGACTGTCAGGAAGTCTGAGGAAAAAGAAGATATAACAACAGAACATGATTATGTTGTAATAAGAGATGATATGGTATCCTATGAAGATTGTATGCAGCATGTATATCATACTATTGGAGAAATGTATGATCGTGAATGTGTGGTGTTATGTCTAGGCCGGCATAAAGGATGGATGTTTGAGAGAATATCAACAGGGACTTCAGAGTCTCATGTTTTTTAAATTGATTTTTGGTGTATGTTTGCAGGTATTGAAGGGAGTGAAGATAGATAGAGAAATAAATTTGTCATGATAAAATAAAACATCTTATTGTCTCAAGAAGGTAATCAATACCTAGAAGAAATTATTTTTGCAGAGTTGACTACTGAAGATAAATAAAATATTTCTAACCTTGGAAAATATAATGAAGAGTTAGAAATGTTAGAAGATTGGTTGATCAATCCAAGGATTGACAAAGATGACTACTTAATGCATGCAAGAATGGGAATGTTCAATGACTGCATTGCAAGGGAGAAGATGGAAAGTCAAGACATTGAAATATGTTATAGTTTAGGTATGATTGTAGATGAGAGGAGAGATCCTAAAGATACGAGGATGCAGCAAGTAGTGACCAGTAGAAAAAAGACAAAATACAAGTATGGTAAGAAGATGTTCCAACCAAAGGATAGACTAGACATAGAGATTGAAGAACTAAGGATGCTGATGCTGAAGGTGTCTCAGAGAAGGCATGAATAAAGAATGAAGATTTACATCATTAGAGAAAATAGAAAAAATAGTGGCAAAATACAGATGACAGAAGAAGATTGCAGAAGCAAAGCTAGTGGAGGACTGCAATAGAAAATTTAGAAACTAGGAGAACTGAAGATGACAAAGACAGAACAACATGGTGAGATGGATGTTCATCTTCAGAACAAAATTTGGGATCTAGGAATACTAACGATGGAAGGTTATGAGCAGGAGGTCATATTTCTTTCTTCCTGGGGAGTCTGATGTAGGTGCATCCTGCTCTCCATTCAAACTATAAGCTCGATGTTTGATTGGGGCCTAGAAGGGGTCTTCAATTACGAATTGATGGTATTTGAACTATCACACTATAAAATAAACCTATTATTTTATGTTATTCTATATGATGGTGAGTCATTTAGGTGATTCATTAGGTGACTATTGAGTCATTGATGAATCATGTAACAAAGTCCTCAATTAGTGGCAATGAATCATAAGATAGGCTTAAGGGTTTGTTGTAATTAGGATAAGTTAGCAAATTATGAGGATATTAACAAGAATTGGTTCATGAATCCAATTGTATATATACGTAATCCTACGAGGCGTATGAAGATATAGACAGAGATAGACAAAAGAATAGATAATAAGTAGGAGAAGTAGCCATAATAGAATAAATTTGGCTCAGGAAAGGCCAATCAAATATATATCGGGCCTAAGGAGATCAAAACACATGTTTTGAGACAATTATGAATGTACAGTTTCATTGCATGAATGAAGAAAAACCTATTTTGGTATAATCTCTGTGTGTAAATTGTATTATATTTGAATGTGTGATTTCATAAGCATATGTATAAATTCTTGATTAAATCTATGTTAATAGTTGATAATCCTGTATGTGAATTCATGGATTCTAAGAGGGAGAGAGACAGAGCTCAATTGATCGATTCTCTGATCAATCGAAGAGGAGTTAAGTGAACAATCCATTTAGGATTTCATGAACGAAATGTGTGCAGAGTAACCTTGTTGCAGGATTGTGGATCTGCAGATCGATCACTGCAAGGATCAATGATAACCAAGAACTAAGTGTGTGTATATGTGGATGGTCGAGATCGTGATAGAAAGAGATCTATGACTAAAGGTCAATTCAGCAAATAAAAGTTATGCCTGAGATAACCATGAACTAATCATCCATACGACTGAAGATCATAGGGTGGAGATTAGAGGTGGCCAAAGATTAGCAATTAAGGTGGATTCCACTGGAGAAAGAGGGCAGAAAATAAAGGAGAGGTCAGGTTGCTAAATTTAAAACCAATTGTTGTGAAGTGATTGGAGATCGACAAACGAGATCAATCCTCAAATTAGATCGACGAAGCACAATGATTCTGCTGGGAAAATTGCATGGGTTTAAAAAATTTCAATGGATGCAGAATTCCTATCAAAACCACTTCACTTTGTTTTGAAGTCCACCGTCGATCTAACTGGATCCATATATGACAGTCATCGACAATTGTGTTGATCCAACTAGCAAGGCAATTAAGAATAGAGTCTGGAAGCAAAATTTTGTTTAAATTTTCTTTACAGTATTTTGGAGACCACTATTGATTTCAGTGGATCCATATACAACGGTTGACAATCATTATGCTGGTTTAACTAGAAGGTAAGTTAACCGTAGAGAGTGGATGCATAATGTTTTATGGAGTCCAGTTCACCGCAAAATTTGAAGACTGCTCTTCGTTGAGCGTTGCCTGGGATTTGGCCAGGTTGGCTAGATTTAGTGGTTCTGCTAAATTTAGAACCGAACTAAATCATATGACAGTCCAGCTAAAGACTGCATACAGGGGAGCCTAGAATCATCTTTACTAGTGTTTTCTTCTAATTGGTTCAAAATTTGGGTCAAAAAATGGCAACTTCACAGAGAGGGTTGCTTATAGTAAGCCAAAATTCAAAATCTTAGATTTTTGAAAATGGTCATATGTATTGGTCTATGATCAAGTATGATGTGTCTATAATATTATTAAGGCTTAGTTGGATTATAAAATAATACAATTAAGATTAATAATAACACAATAGATAATAAATTAGGAAACAATGTCATAAATTTTTGTCATGCTAGAACCATTCCTCAAGGGATGATGAATGGGTTAGTAAAGAAGGTTGTGAATGACTACATTTTTGTCTCTAATATGGAACTTATCCATAAGTTACGAGTGAAGATATAAACCTCTCTGTGAAGGTTGTGAAGGACTGCATTTTTGTCTCTAATAGGGAACTTCTCCATAAGGTGTATAGCTTCACCTGAATGTTTGTGCTTGTGAAATCAACATGGTTAGTTATATAAGCCATAGAAAAATATTAGTCCAAGCTTGTCATGATGGGAATGGAAAGTGAAACTAAATAAAAAATAATGAAATTAAGCAAAATAAACAAAAAGTAGAAGAACAAAAGAAGAAAGTAAAAAAAAAAAATGGAAAGGTAAGAATTTTAATCTAATTCTTTATTTTATATATACGTTTATTTTATTTTATTAGCTTTGATCATCTCACTTTTGTTGTTGGATCCACATAATTTCTTAGGTGTAATCCATGGGTGGTATAAGAAAAGATGCATACATCTTCATCCTTTAATAACTAGGATCTATTCCTAACCATATAAGCAACAACATATGGACCTAGCCATATCACTTCTAGAATTTTGAGTGTTTTCCTTTATTTGTATTAGCCAAGTCCCATAACAACTCTTTCAATCCGGCCTCGAAGATAGTTGTCTTAGATTTTTTTATCAAAATACTTCTTTATGGTCAATTATCTTTTTTTTTTCAAATTAGATAAAACATAGATTCTATGCTCTTCTAGAGCCAACATGACATTTAATGTAGCACCATGTTTTCTTTTAGACTACTGGGATTATGACAACTATTCTTTGAGGGCATTCATCGACGAATGACCCAGTTATTTGTGATTTGAGCTCTAAAAACTATGTATGGACGTAATTTTTAGAGCATTCAGTTTTGGATGACCTGGACATGTGTGAAACAATTAATTGCTTATGAGAAATAACTTAAGAGGGATTATCTTGACATATTGTTAAATGATGAATAATTATGACTATGAAAATGATGTCAACATTGGTCAAATGTGAATGCAGTTATATTATGATTTCATTTATGAATGTAGAATCATGTGATGTTATCAACAAGGATTTAATATTGTATAATGTTTATAGTAATGAATGATTGACAAAAGTATGTGATATCTAGCATGTACTCTGATAGTCTATCGAGTGTGACAAGAAAGGAAGGTACATGAAACATAAGAAAGCACCAATATACAAGGACTCTAGCTGAGTCGACAACTATGGCATGTGATATCAATCTTATTTATAATATGATTTAACGATGCTATGTTTGATACACTAACGTGCATGGACTCTAGATGCGTCGGGAAACCTCGATAGTTAATGTCGATTTGATGTTTATATAATGGTTGAAATATTCTTTATAATATTTGATGCACATGTTGTTATATGTGAAAGTGATGGGATTATGATTTCCAATTGACCCACATCAAGTGACAGGGCTAGAAATCATACTTGTAAGGCTTGCAAATGGATGGCACAATGAGATTTGAATAGAGAGAAAAAAACTCCAGCTCATCAAATACACGTGTCATGAGGGTAGACCATGAGTCGGTCACTCACAAGATTCGTACTGGGGGGCACGTAATAAGGATTCGGCCTTATTCCCCAAAGAACCACCTGGCCCTCCGCAGGGTAGGCATATTGAAGTAACATTGACTCATCCATCATAACTAACTCTCTGCTTGTGGGAATTATCTGAAGGGCATGCAAGAAGCATGACACCTTGATAATCATGGTCGCAACGAAAATTTGACGATAATCAACATAAATTTTGGATCAAGCAGAGGGGGAAAGTAATAAATAATAATAATAATAATAATAATAAATGAAATAAATATAATTTCAAAAAAAATAAAAATAACAGTAAAAATTAACATGAAATAAAAGAAAAATCATAACTAATGGAAAAAGAATGAGATAACCTATGATAGCTAAGGGTGGTAAATAAATAAATAATAAAAGAAAGAAAAAGAGCAACAACAAGAGCGAGGAATCTTTTGATGTGCGATAGCTTGAGATATAATTGAGTTTGTGGCTCTGAGGAGACTTTGGTTGAGGGTCAATAGCCTGGGGTCATACTTCGTTTGCTAGGTATTGTGAGCCCTATCGAGCTTGAGTGTAACACCCCAGTTTTGACCCCGTTTGCATTAAAATGTATATATTGTAATTAATTGTGGTATGGAGCTAAAGGAAAAAGCTGCACCATCTATTTGGTTTTTTATGCTTCGGCAATTAAAATCGTTGCCGATGGTATATTGTGCTATCTGGCACGTATTAATTTTGGCATCATGTAAAAATGCATTTTAATTAAAATACCCACCACCAGCTATGTCAATGCAACCATAATGAAAAGGGCATGATTTTCCTAAGGATAAGGAGGGGGGATTATTTAACCTTTAGGGCCAATAAGGTAAAGCCACATGTCAATAGGAGAACCCATCAATCAGTCAACTACCAAATTAAATCCTTTAATGTTATTTGGGGACAGTTATTGCATGGCCAGTGGTGTGTGGCAGGACTATCAGTCCTTTCCCACACACACACTCCACTAGGAGACTCATTCACTCTCATGTGGGAAGGAAGGGACCAAGACCCCCATCCTTCCATTTTGGCCATTCTCACGCAGAGGCGGTTGTTCTTCTCTCCTCGCGCATAGAGCTGGGAGTGCTATTTCACGTTCACGATTTTGTTGTGTGTGTGAATTTTCGTTGTTGGATATTTTGTTGTGTGTAGTTACCTTACAGGTTTGTGGTTCTGTGTATATGAATCCATCTCTACATTGAGAGTCTGTTGAGTCTGATTTCCTTCCCAATCGGGCTGTGTCTTTCCCGTTGTTTTCAGTGGAGAAATCGTGGCTGTTGTTTTCCTCATGGGTGTGGGTTGTTTCTAAGTTTTTTTGGCCACATTAGGGCCAAGAACAACTCTGAGACCATCTTGCTCAATCTGACCTGTACATCACCATTTTGGCTACAGTAATGTTTTCCTTTTTCCTTCCCCAGAGCTGTGAATCGCTCGATTTTTTTGTGTGTATGCAGTGGTTGGTCTTTGGACTGTATTGGAGTGGGAATGAAGGCTTGGCATGCTCGATAAACATGGTGTGTTTGGGAGCCTCATAGACAGAGCTAGAGGGCTGGCTTTCTTCTCCACAAGCCCTGAATAGTACTGGAAGGAAAGTTAGGGTCTGAGGGACTGTGTAGCAAAGAAGGGACTGATTCCTTGTGTTGGGTGTGTGTGGTTGTCCTAAAATTTAGGCTAGTTCTAGTGTAGGTGTCCTTAGCTCTTCAGTGAGCCCACAGTCAGCTTTTCCTAGCTCCCTGAGGGACTGAGGGAGCTAGGGTCTGAGGGACTGTGTAGCAAAGAAGGGACTGATTCCTTGTGTTGGGTGTGTGTGGTTGTCCTAAAATTTAGGCTAGTTCTAGTGTAGGTGTCCTTATCTCTTCAGTGAGCCCACAGTCAGCTTTTCCTAGCTCCCTGTTGTCCTGATAAACCCAACTGTATTGGCTTGGCTGAGTTGTGTATCTTTGGTTGTGTGTGAGCCTACTTAGTTTCCTTATTCCTTGGGGAATCATGCCCAGCTCGGGGGTGGCAGTGTTGCTGAGAGATTAAAGAGCACACTGGCCTATGGCTGGGTTGAACGTTGTAGTGACATAGCTGGTTGCGGGGCGTTCCTCTTCATAAGATAAGTATTCTTGTGTTTAAATCCCTGCAATTACATTTGATAATGAATTACAATGAACATGCTAAATGGTTGAATGTATGGTTTTGCTTCCACTGTATGGTAATGATGTATCCATATTTTAGTTTCAAAGCATTTCAGTTTTATGTATATGTTCATGGGGCTAGTTGACCAGATAGATAATGGTATGGTAGCGTCTTCTTCACCGGTCGGAGGGTCAGGGATGTTACAGTGTGGTATTAAAGCACACATTGCAACATGGGATTCAATGGGCCATGAGGAAGTAGTGACAAAGGCAGGGTTCATCTCTACTAAGCACAAGCTAATAGGAAAATTTTCAAAATTTTTTCTAAGTATGGAAAATGTCAGATGACTTAGGCTGAAGTCCATCCGATACGTCGAATGACTTAGCCAAAAGTCCATCCGATACGTCGGATGACTTAGCCGAAATTCCATCCAATATGTTGGATGACTTGATCTGAGTCCATCCGATAAAGAACCCAATAGAGAGAAATTTTAAAAAAATTTCTAAGTTTGAATTTTTACCGAAGCTCTCAGCTGGGAGGAGCCGGAGGTCTCGGCCAGATGGATCTGAGGTGTTGGCAAGGCTCGTCGGAAGGGATCTGACACGACGATGGAAATAGGAAGATGAGAAGAAAAATTTTGAAAATTTTCTAAGTATAGGAAATCTCAGAAAAAAATTTCCGATGCCGCTCGGGTGAAGCCCTCCGATGAATCTCGGAAAAGAAAAGAAGATCGATCCAAGGCGTTGAAAAAAAAAATATATAAGATCGATCAACCAAAGCATTGAAATATAGAGGAATATCGACCTGATATGGTATCGGATGACAGAGGAAGATCGACCCGATATGGTATCAAACGACAGAGGAAGATCGAGTCGATATGGCATCAGAAGATAGAGGAAGATTGACCCGATGTGCATCGGATGACAAATGAAGATCAGTCCATAGAGGTGTCAAAAGAGTTGTCAACTTGTGACCCGATACATCGGATGGCTATTTGAGAAGGGATTCCATCAGATGGAAAAATCCGAGTCTTTTAGTGGGATTTTTCAGCAGATTTTCAGTAGATTCACAAGGATGAAAAGGATAAAAATGGCAGCAATATTATGTGCCAGATTGCGTGAAAATCAAGTATTTACAAACAAACAAACAAAAACGAGGGAGCTACCCTCGACCCGCCCTACAGTGATGAAGCCACAACGAAGCAATCCCCCTTGACCCCCATCGTCCCCATGAGACAGTCGTTCCTTGTGGAAGAAAATTCTGTGTTTTGGGAAAAGTTGTCATTGTATGATTTTTCTAAGAGAAGGTAAGTAATTCTGATTTGTATAAATGTTCTGTATCTAACAGTTGTGTTACTAACACATTTTGCAGAATCATAGTCGCCTTCAAGGGCAGTATTTCAGGTAGTGCGGTTCGGTAAGGTAAGTTGTGGTTCATCCATGAGAACCCATGATGGATATGATGCTTGGAATTCCTACGAGCATGCACAAGATGCCATGGGAGAAAACATCCAAGTTGGAAATGATGACATAGAGTCTAATGGAAGGAGATTCCAAGAGACACTACCAAATATTGCAGCCACCATGAGAAGCTTGATAAAATCCCAGGAAGAGCAGCATTAGTTGAATGTTGCTATGTTACAGAGTTTGACAAATTTTCAAAGAAAGATAGACTCTAGAAAAGGTACAATAAAACCAAAATCCAGTAAGAGTAGTACCAAGAGAAGAAGAAAGACTTCCAGTACATCATCTAACTCAGAAGAACCCAGTGGGGATTCAAGCTCTTTTTCTCGCATGGAAAAGAGAAGGAGGCACCATAGGGATTTCTCTTGGGATGAATTTAAGAAGGCTAAACATCCTACATTTGACGATAAGGTAAAGACTGGACAAGAGGCCGAAGCTTGGCTTCTTAGGATAATGAAGTATTTCCAAGTTCAGGATTATTCAGGAAACATGAGGGCAAGGGCTGCCATATTCAATCTGAATGGAAGGGAATCAATTTGGTGGGAGCACTTCAAGCAAGTAAAGAGGATCAATGAAAGGAGACTTAAGTGGAAACAGTTCAAGAAGTATTTCAAGCAGAAATACCTCTTTGATAGGTATTATGATCACAAAATTAAGGAGTTCCATGAGCTAAGATTGGGATAACAGACCATGGAAGAGTATGCAAATAAATTCTTGGAATTGTTAAGGTATGCCAGGTACATCAAAGATGAGAAAATGAAGATCCAACATTTCCTAAGTGGATTTCCTCAGTCTTACGAAGACAGAATTAAGTTTTACGAACCTAGAACTCTTGAAGAACCAATAAGGAAAGCTAAGTACTGCTATGAGCAAAGCAAAGGTAAACCTAATTATCATAAGACATGGAAGGAAAAGAATAATAAGAAGTCTTACCAAAGGAAGAAAGGTTTCAAACCTTCTAACTTCAGGAATCAGCAATAGCAGCCATCCCAAGCTACGAGTAAGCCAGCTAGAGTGGTGGGAGAGAAGCCAAGAGATCCACAACTAAACAGGGAACCTCTCCAATGTTGGAAATGTGGAGGACCCCACATGCGTAGGAAATGTCCACTTGAGAATGAGAATGAAAAGTTAGCTTACAAAATTAAAGAAGCAGAAACAATGGGTCAAGTAGCAATGGTCATCCCTAGGATTTATGCAGCACTGGAGGACCGCCAGGAAGATCACCAGTCAACTGTGGTTGAAGTTGTAGGTAAGATTGTTGAGCAATCTATTTCTATTTTGACTGACCCTGGTTCTAATCACAGTTACATTACCCCTAGAGTAGTGGAGATTTTTGCTTTTAATAAAGTAAAGCATAACAAATATTGGTTAGTTTAGCTAGCCACTGGAACTAAGAGAAAGGTTAGTGAAGTGGTAGAGAAATGTCCATTGGTCATGAATGGATTGGTCACTTGTATAGATCTAAAATTTCTACCACTTGGTTCCTATGATGTTATCAATGGAATGGATTGGTTAGAAACTCACAGGGTAAAGCTTGACTGTTATAATAAGACTTTCGAATGCATGCATGAAGAAGGGAACCCAGTAGTGGTAAGAGGTATTCCAAAGGTGATTTCTGTGAGGCAGATTTCAACAATGCAATTGAATAAGTTATGTAGGAAAGGTTTCCAGATGTATGCAACTCATATTTTGGAGGCAACAAAGAATGAAACTCCTAGGTTGGACAACTTTCATGTGTTGTAGGAATTCAAGGATGTGTTTCCTGATGAGATTCTAGGGCTTCCTCCAAAGAGGGGCATTGATTTCACAATTGAACTTGTGCCAAGAGAAACACCAGTGTCCAAGACACCCTACATAATGAGTACACCTAAGATGCTAGAACTGAATATGCAACTGCAAGAGTTGTTGGAGAAGAAGTATATCAGGCCACGTGTGTCTCCTTGGGGAGCACCAGTTTTGTTTGTAAAGAAGAAAGATGGTACAGTCAGGTTGTGTATTGATTACAGACAATTGAACAAGGATACTGTGAATAATAAATACCCGTTGCCTAGAATTGATGGCCTCTTTGATCAAATGAGAGGAGCAAAGGTATTTTCCAAGATTGACTTGAGGTCTGGTAACCATCAAGTAAGAATCAAGGATGAAGACATTCATAAGACAGCCTTCAGAACAAGGTATGGACATTATGAGTTTGTAGTGGTACCATTTGGTCTCACAAATGCACCAGCTACGTTTATATGCCTTATGAATAGTGTTTTCAACAGGTATTTGGACAAGTTTGTTCTTGTTTTCCTTGATGATATTCTTATTTATTATAAGAATGAGGAAGAGCATGAAGAGAATTTGAGAGACATTGCAATTGCTTAGGGAACATCAGTTGTATGCAAAGCTGAGCAAGTGTGACTTATATAGAGATAGAATTTACTATTTGAGTCACATTATCTCAGAGGAGGGTATATCTGTGGACCCTGAAAATATTGAAGCCATTATGAATTCGCCTACTCCAAGAAATGTTACAGATGTAAGATCTTTTATGGGACTTGTGGGATGCTACCGGAGATTCATTGAAGGATTCTCCAAGGTTTCACATGCCATCACTTCTTTGCAAAAGAAGGGGATAAAGTTTGAATGGAAATTGAGGTGCAAAGAAAGCTTCCAGCAGTTGAAGAACTTTCTCACCAGTGCACTAGCATTGAAGGTTGCGGACCCAAAGAAAGATTTTGTGGTATGTATCGATGCATGCGGATAAGGGCTTGGAGGAGTCCTTATGCAAGACAACCACGTGATATGTTATGAATCAAGAAAGTTGAAGGAACATGAGAAAAACAATGCCACGCATGATCCAGAGCTTGCAACCATACTACATGCTCTCAAGATGTGGAGGCATTACTTGATGGGAATAAGATTTGAGCTAAGGACAGACCATTGTGGTCTGAAGTATTTGTTTGATCAACCTACTATGAATGCTAGGCAAGCGACATGGATGGAGTTTTTGTGCGAGTTTGATTTTGAAATCAAGCACATAAAGGGAAAAGAGAATAAAGTAGCTGATGCACTCAGCATGAAGGTGCATGAAATGTCAGCAGGTAAAGGTTGAGCATCAACACCCTGCAGGTTTGTTATATCCTTTGCCAATTCCAGAATGGAAATGGGAAGTTATTTCCATGGATTTTATTATAGGAATGCCAATGACTCAAGGAGACAACATGATTCCATCATGGTTGTGGTAGGCAAGTTGATGAAGGCAGCACATTTTATACCGGTTAAGTCTACGCATAAGACTGATGATATTGCAAAGATATTCATGAAGGAGATTTTCAAATTGCATGGATTGCCTAAGGCAATAGTCTCTGACATAGATGTCAAGTTCACTTCCAATTTTTGGAAGGGGTTGTTTGCAAATTTGGGTACAAAGCTAAACTTTAGCACTGCATACCATCCTCAGACTGATGGGAAAACAGAGAGAGTTAACCAAGTGCTTGAAGACATGCTTCGCATGTATGTGATGGATAAACCAAGTGGTAATATTACTTACACTTGGTATATTTTGCTTATAACAATGGACAGCAGGCATCCTTGGGGATGAGTCCATATGAAACTTTGTATGGCAGGAGGTGTAGGACACCTGTGACTTGGGATAATCCAGTGAACAAGGTTGTGATTGGTCCAAAATTTCTCAAGGAGATGGAGCAATAGGTTGTAAAGATTAGACAGAATCTGAAAGAAGCCCAGGAAAGACAGAAAAGCTATGCAGATAAGCATAGGGTGAATAGAGAGTTTAGTGTAGGGGATCATGTTTACCTCAGAGTGAGGCCAAAGAAGAGTTCCTTGAAGCTTGAAAGTTGTACCAAGCTATCACCTAGATAATTTGGGCCATTTGAAGTGCTTGAAAGAATAGGGCCAGTTGCATATAGACTTGCATTGCCTACTAGCACTAGAGATCATAATGTTTTTCATCTTTCTTTGCTTAAGAAATATGTACATGATCATAACCATGTGATAAATTGGGATGTGATTCAAGTGGAACCCGAGGGAGAGTTCCAAATCGAGCCAATGCCCATCCTAGACAGGAACGTCACAATGCTCCGGAATCGAGCCATAGGGAAGGTAAAGGTGCAATGGGAGCACTACGGTCCTGAAGAGGCTATGTGGGAGCTGGAGGATGCCATGCGATTGACACATCTATTTTTGTTCAATTCTGCGAAACACTGAGGCGATACTAGTGTAGCATTTTGTTCAATTTTGTAAGGCACTAAGGGAAGTGCTATTGAAGGGGGAGAGGAACGTAACACCTCGGTTTTCACCTTATTTGCATTAAAATGTATATGTCGTATATATTGTAATTAATCATGGTATGGAGCTAAAGGCAAAATCCCCACCATCGACTTGGTTGTTTTATGTTTCGGCGATATAAATTGTTGCCGATGGTATATCATGCTATCTGGCACGTATTAATTTTGGCATCATGTAAAAATGCATTTTAATTAAAATACCCACCACCAGCTATGTCAATGCAACCATAATGAAAGGGCATGATTTTCCTAAGGATAAGGAGGGGGGATTATTTAACCTTTAGAGCCAATAAGGAAAAGCCACATGTCGATAGGAGAACCCATTAATCAGTCAAATACCAAATTAAATCCTTTAATGTTAGTTGGGGACAGTTATTGCATGGGCAATGGTGTGTGTTAGGACTGTCAGTCCTTTCCCACACGCACACTCCACCAGGAGACTCATTCACCCTCACGTGGGCAGGAAGAGACCAGGACCTCCATCCTTCCATTTTGGCCATTCTCATGCAGAGGCGTCTATTCTTCTCTCCTCACGCATAGGTTTTGGGATCCGTTAAAAATCGTATTGATCATACACAATTGAGAGGGGTCTATAAGATCCCTTGTTCCTGCAAGATTAGCTATATAGGTGAGACAGAGCATTCCTTCCACACGTGGTTAAAGGAACATGGGGAATACATTAGAAAAGAACATATCCGTTCCTCTGCCCTTGCGGAACATGTTGCCAAAACCAAACATCAGATTTGCCTAGAAGACACCATAATCCTCGCGAAAGAAGACCACTATTTCAAAAGAAAATTCAGAGAAGCCCTAGAAATTATCAAACTTCCACACAATCTAAATAGGGATGGTGGCCTCGAGGTGAGCAATGGTTGGCTTCCCTCTATTCTCAATCGAAAAGGCGACTTTCCCCCTCAGTCTGTCCCTCGACTTGTGTCCACTTGATCTTAACATTTCCCTTGTGCCATTTTCCCTCTTTCAAGTCCTTCTCCTTTCTTCTTTTGTCCTCCTACCTATTCCTTAAATAAGACCTAAATATCAAACATATTAAGAGAATTTAAAAATCAAATTAAATTATTTTAAATAAAAAATTAATAAATTAAAAATATAGTTAAATTTAAATTAAATAATAATTTAATGAATTAAAAATATAGTTAAAATTAAATTAAATTAGCTGCTTCTTGACCTTTCCTTAGTTCTGACCTAAATGATTTCAAACACATTAATAATTATAACTTTAAATTAATAGTTAAAAGTAAAATTAAAAAATATAATTATTCTTATTATATTTTATTTAGGCCTTAAAGAACTTTAACATTTTTAATAATTTAGACACCTTAATAATTAAAAATGAAAATCGAAAATATAATTATTTTATAAAAACTTTCTTTAGGCTTAAAGAATTTTTAACAATTTTAATAATTTAACTTTAGGACTCCATAACTATATTTAAGTAAAAAAAATTAATAGCTCTTTCCTTAGTTTTTTTTTTTATAAAATTTTAAAACTAACAATTTCTTGGTTTTTGAATTTTTTTAAAATAATTTTTATAATAATTCTGCACAATTTAAATTTCTTAAACCTAGCAAATTCTAGCCGACATTATTCTTTTTACCCAGTTGCAGTATTTATCAATGATTCTCGCTCTCTCCACATTTGACATCGTTCTGATGATGAATCCTGATATGGATCCGAAAAGTCTACTTGATCCTTTCCATACTATGGTTTCTCCCACAACAACATCAATAACCTACCACCACAGAAATTTAATTTGTCATTCAGTTATTGGCAGTGAAAACTTTTGGTTATAGATTCGTAGATGAGTAGTTCTTTTACCTCATGGAATCTAAATAAAACAGGAACAGTTAGGATCTTAAACAACAATTACGTGGTATACTTCATATATTTTTAGTTGTTAAAGCTAAATGCATTCGGGTTAAACTGTTGTAACCATATTGTTTCCTTCATAGATCTGTAGGTTCGCTTGTAAACTTACTGAGTATTGCATCCATATCAGATCGGCTCGGGTTTTTTTGGCTTGATTATAGAAGATCTCGTTTTCCCAACTTGCAACAAAAGTATTTGTCAGAACTGCATTAGATGAGGAATTACAAATTCACTGTGATCCTTACATAGTAAAATGTGTTGTTTAAATAATGATAATGACTGTAATTGCATAAATTCATGAAATGCTAAGCGGATTTAATAAACGCTTCTCTGAGTAACATCGTTAGTGGAGGAATCGATTCAAGTATGTAGTAACGTGTTATTAGAGACTCCAAAGTATTTTATGAAATATAAACAATCCTGAATTGGAATTTCTTCTTACATTGATGTATCGTAAATTTGAAAGGAGGTTACTACGGTATTTGTGTTCAGACCTAATAAGTTTAGATTTAAACGGAAATCAAACCATGAATACACAACCATTACATTATAATACCGGTCATACTCCTCTAAGATTCGTGAATTGCATGACCTCTCACGCTATTGAAAAGTTACAGGCATGCTAATACACTGTTAAGCATGTAATGTAATATAGTAGAAATGCATTAATTTTATTAAACCTGTTTTAAGATTAACTTATATATATATAGAAAAGAGAGCATGAGTGGGCCTAATGGTTAAGAGTATATGTTTTCTCCTAAAAAATTACAGGTTCAAATCCAAAAAAAGTAGGGTATGTACATCTGTATAGACTTTAACAGTTAAATTACTAAGCAAAAGCAATCCTTTGTCCCACAAACAAAAGATCTCTGTGTTACAACTTAGATAAGCTGCGTTTGATGAGCAGGTGATTGAGTGAATTAAGACTGATGTGGATCAGTCAACCATTCATAACATGAAGATTGCGAGGTGGCAAACAAGATCAATGCAAACCACCAAATGGTCAAAGGCCGTAAAAAGATGGTTAATGCTTATATGGCCATTCATAACATGAAGATTATGAGGTGGCAAACAAGATCAATGCAAACCACCAAATGTTCATAAAAAGATGGTTAATCTGTTTATGCTACTAAGCAGTGGGTATTTTAAAGAGAAGGAGGAAACTGGGTTAAGTTGGATTTTATCTCGACGATTCGAACCACAGAGTAGGGTTCATCATCACGAGAAAGTGTCTCGGGTTGAAATAGGTAAGGGTTCTTTTGTTTTAATAATAAATGTAACAGTTTTTTTAGGGTTAAGCACCGACCTATGAATTTCAATATGGAATTGAAAACCTCAGTGGTAAACTTTCTTTTAAAAAGTTTTGTTTTTTGCTAAGTTTTTTTCTCTTTAAATTTTTTTAAGGTTTTTATTAAAGGTATATTGGTTAAAATTTTATTAGTTTTAATTTAAAAATCTTTAATTTTTTAATTTTCTATACAGTTTACTTAATTAGGTTTTTCTAAAAAAAATTTAAATTTTTTTTTTTTTTAACTTTAAGGACATTTAAAAAGTTTTAAAGTTTTTAATGATGTTCTTAACATTAAAACTATTTAAAACTATTTAAAAGTAAAAAAAATTTAATAATGTTTTTTTATTAAAATTTAAAACTATTTAAAAGTTTAAAAATTTTTAATAATGTTTTTTTATTAAAATTTTATGAAAAGTTTTTTAATTTTTTAAAATATTCAAAAACTATAACACACACTCAAAATTAACAAAAGAACCCCCTAACTAGCGACATTTAATATTATTAAACAAACCTTAAAAAATTCACATTTCTAAAAAAATACTAACCTTCTTAAAAAAAGCTAATTACAACTTAAAATATTTTAAACTTTTATAAAAAATTTAAATTAAATTCCCCCTTTTTAAAAATTGAATATTTTAAAAAATTAAAAAACTTTTCATAAAATTTTAATAAAAAACATTATAAAAAACATTATTAAAAAATTTTAAACTTTTAAATAGTTTTAAATTTTAATAAAAAAACATTATTAAAATACATTATTAAAATTTTTTTAGTTTTAAATAGTTTTAATGTTAAGAACGTCATTAAAAACTTTAAAACTTTTTAAATGTCCTTAAAGTTAAAAAAAAAAAAAAATTAAAATTTTTTTAGAAAAACCTAATTAAGTAAAATGTATAGAAAATTAAAAAATTAAAGATTTTTAAATTAAAACTAATAAAATTTTAACCAATATACCTTTAATAAAAACCTTAAAAAAATTTAAAGAGAAAAAAACTTAGCAAAAAACAAAACTTTTTAAAAGAAAGTTTACCACTGAGGTTTTCAATTCCATATTGAAATTCATAGGTCGGTGCTTAACCCTAAAAAAAATTGTTACATTTATTATTAAAACAAAAGAACCCTTACCTATTTCAACCCGAGACACTTTCTCCTGATGATGAACCCTACTCTGTGGTTCGAAACGTCGAGATAAAATCCAACTTAACGCAGTTTCCTCCTTCTCTTTAAAGATGGTTAATGCTTATATAAAATTGGAATGGCCACGTCTTCCACGGTAATCACTTTACAAATAAAAATAAAATCGAAGGATATAGGAACGTTTATTAGCATATATATATTTGAATGTTATGCATTTTTTAATTTATTTTACTACATATATGTATATGCATATGTATATGTATATATGTATTTTATTATTATGAAAGGTGGTTCACCATGGAATCTCAGTTTACACCATGGCTAAGTTAGTCAAGGAGAATATATTTTATATTGGCTTGGCAAGTATACATGAACGAGAAAGAGCCAATCAAGATAAACAACTCACTAGCCTAATATTTAATTACATACAAGGGATATAAAAGAGCAAATGTCTGCAGCGAGATTCGAACACGAATAAAAAGCGCAATAACCAAATCTCCACACACACATATATTCATTTACTTCAATATCATTAAGAAATATGTGGATTGACCTAGTTAAGAGTTATATGTATATATGGAAATTGTGCATCTTATTAAAATTACTTGAAAA